>CANSZD010001067.1:0-244596 GCA_947648045.1 Beta corolliflora
TATTTTCAAGCCATCAAGATCCGATTTTTTACTTACACTAATGATGAAGAGGAGAAATTTGATTTTGCTATCTCTATTAATTTGAACTTGGATGCATCTTTTATCAAGGAAAGGGATTTTTAAAAAGTGGGTGAGTTGTGCTCTCTGGTTTTAAGTTATGATACTACGTACAAATGCAAAAGCTTATTTAAGAGAGCGGTTGCAACATTGGAATTCAACAAACCAGACTTAGCTTTTATTGATCTTACGCAAACTCTTAAAATTCACCCAAACAATGGAGAATTTCAACAAAAAATCAATGAAGCGACGTCATTAGTACTTTTTTCCTCTCATACTCCGTTTTAGTGCTTCTTTGTTCTTGCATTGATGAAATTGTTGTGGCCTGTGGGAGCATTTGCATTGATTGTCATATGTTTGACTTCAGTTTTAGGATCATACTATTAGTATTTATGCTATTAATACTTATGCTACTAAGAAGATCTTATCTCTGCTCTGCCTTCAATCAATAATGTCATAGTAAAGTCAATCTACATTGCACCGAGTTTTAAATCTAGACTAGCTAGTCTATTAGTATGATTAGAACATATACGTTTCAACTATAAACGTAAAAAGGAAAATCTCAATACACTCGTTCAAATACATAACTAGTTATGACGTGAAACGGTGAAATCAATAATATCTTAGACCGTAAATAATCCAAATAATTAAAATTTATTCTCTACTTTCTTTCATTAAAAAAATTATTATTCTCTTCCAAAATTTGATCTGAGTGACCTATACCTGCCACCTTAAATTACGGTACAATTAAAGCCTCATCCTACTAGACTTTAGTATCCCAAGTAGGTTAAATATATTTCTTACGTTGAATAAAAAATTAGAATATCCCTTAATTGTAAGGTTAGACTAACACTTTGCTCGAGATTTTCAATAATACAAACTTACAGTCTAATAAAGGGTGTGTAATGTCCACGTTTATTTTTCTAGATCTTGAAATTCCTCCTTGTCATTGTCAGCCTTATCCGTGTTCTCAAGCCAACTTTAGCTTAACAAAAGCCTAACATATCCATCCTCTTTTTTTCTATTGCATTATCTGAATATTTACACACCTTTTTTTTAACCATCTTTTATGATGTAAATATAAGGAAAAACATAATTAATGGAGTCTTATTATATTCGTTTGCTATAATATATACTTTTAAAATACCAACTTTATATAATTTTATCAGTAGATAATTAGATATATTAATGGTCAAAGTCGTGCATTAGCAACTGTAAACCCCATATAAGAAATCAGGGGAAAAAAGTATGTCATAACGTAATAAGAAAAATCTTATCATTATTAATTTATTAATATTGCTATTATATGATACTCTATATATGTAAGATGAAGGACTCTACCAAATCGAAACCTCTTTCAAGCCAACTCGACTCAAGTTAGATTAACTTAGTTAGTGAACTAGATACTTTAGGAAGGGAGGATGGATAAGGGGATTTCTCTCCCAAAAGCCAAATTGTTGTTAATGGAGATTAAACCCTAACATTAAGGTTGAAAGGTGGTATGATATCTCAGTTAGCAATATCTAATACGGAAGCAAAAGTCTACGCGGGCCTACTTTCACATATGCCAAATGTGATCGTATTATGTGGTGCACGAAACTTAAGACAAATAAAGAAAGGTATAACAAATGGGGAGGATTAAATAATAAGAAACAAAACTTCCCATAAAAAAAAACTAAGAAACAAAACATATGAAAGTGAGAAGAAAATATCTTATGTGCTTGGAAAATACTTTAAATCTTTATTCTATAGTGAAGAGGAGGGGGGCATCAAACCCCCATGAAATAATAACATTTTAATTTCATTAAAAAAAATAAACACGCAAAAACCACAAACAAATGACTACTTTACATAAAAACATTAACTTTAAAATTATTGGAGTAGTAAGTTTATTAGGAGTCTTATATTATATTCCTATCTGTAAAATAGTTAAGATATCTAGTTCAGTAAGGTTTCCTGATATTAGGTTGTATATATATTCCTCTACAGTTTAATGAGAAGGTGTGAGTTTTCCTATCTTCTAAACCTTAACATGGTATCAAGAGCCACTCTAATTTAGAGAATTTTTTCCAAGTCCCGATTTTTTTCCTCATCAGATTTTTTTTGGTTTGATCGATCCTCTCTGATGGGTAAGTGTTTTGTCAATCTCCATTAAATTGACTTTTTGTTTCAACTTTGTGCGAGTGGGTTTCTTGCTCTCTCGCTGTGTGGTCTCCTACTGCTGCTATCTTCTGCTGCTTGTCTCCTACTGTTGTTGGTCTGCTGCCGTCGTACCGCTGTTGTCTGCGGTCTTGTCTTCTTCACTGTTGTTCCACTTTCATTCGTTCCAATTTTTTGGTGAAAATCGTTCCAACTTTATTCGCTGTTGTTTGTGGGTCTCCTGTTGTTGCTTTGTTATTCGATCCAATATTCTTCGTTGTTGTTTGTGCGAGACCTCATCAGAATTTTCCTCTCGTCTTTGGCTCGTCTGCCATGGGCGATAAAACTCCATCATCCGAGACTTCTACTTCTTCGAGGTATGAACCTTTTTCTCCATATTATCTTCATCCTAGTGAGGGCACTGGTGCTGTGATTAGTCCTATTCTATTGACTGGAGATAATTATGAAGAGTGGTTCCGTTCTTTAAGCAATAATTTACGTGCGAAGAATAAATTGGGGCTATTTCTGAACCTTTATCTACATCTCAGGATTTTGCTCAATGGGGAATCGTTAATTCTATGTTGGTGGCTTGGATTTATAATACTTTAGATGTGTACATTCGTTCTACTATGCGTTTTCCGGATCATGTAAAATCTTTGTGGGATGATTTAAGGGATAGATATTCTCTTGGTAATGGTCCTAAAATTCTTGAATTAAAAAATCAAATTCGTGATTGTAAACAACGTGGGCGCCCGTAGCCGTTTATTATGGTGATTTGAGACGATTACGAGGATGAATTGCAAAGTTATTGCAAAATCCCGGCTTGCACGTGTCTTTGCGGGCACGGTTTATCAACAACTCCTTGAAACTGACTTGTTGCACCAATTTTGTCTTGGTCTTGATTCCAAAGAAAATTCTACAGTGGTTTCGGGTCTCTTGATGATGGATCCGTTGCCTTCTCTTAATGTTGCCTATGCTAAAGTTGTGTCTGATGAAAGGCAACAAGCTGTTTCTGATGCTCAGGATTCGTCTAGAACCGATCTTTGTTGGGTTTCTTGCGGCTGGCGCCTCGTCTGGCCGTAGTGATGGGGAAGTGGGGCGTCCTCCCCCCCGATACGCATAAGTGTACGTATTGTGGGCGTACGGGTCACGTGAAAGATACATGTTACTCTCTTCACGGTTTTCCGGAATCGACTCGTGGACGTGGTGGTCGGTCGGGCGTGGCGGCTCCAGCGGTGGACGCACCCCTGGTCGTGGTCGTGGTCGTGGTGGCTTGTTGCCTCCCGGCACCTCTCGTGCCTCCTCAACTCCCGTGGTAAGTGATGGTGATCGGGCTACTGTCCCGACACTGACTGATGATCAATGGAACCAATTGCTTGCTGCATTGAAGTCTTCAAAAGTGTCTGTGACTTCGGGTATGTTTTCTTCTAGTGATTGGATCATTGATAGTGGTGCCTCAAATCATATGTCTGATAATTTGGAGTTGTTCTCTGATTTGGTGTCTATCTCATCTCCTATTGGTTTGCCTAATGGTAAACAAGCTACTACAACTAAGGAAGGAAAAGTTGTATTGTCGGATGGTTTTGTGTTGGATCATGTTCTCTATGTTCCTGCTCTTACTTGTAGTTTATTGTCTGTTTCTCAGCTTTTAGAGCATCATAAATTATTTATTATTTTCACTGACAAGTTTTGTGTCATACAGGACCACACTTTGAAGAACCTGATTGGAGCGGGGACGCGGTTTAATGGAGTCTATATTTTCACACCTGTTCGTGCTCGTGGTTTGCAAGTAAATACTGTTCAGGCTCCGGATTTGGGTATACTATGGCATCGTCGTTTAGGTCACCCCTCTATGCAAGTTATTTCCTCTTTTCCTGGTGTAGCTAGTAGTAAACATTCTAATAAGGGTTGTTCTTTTGATTGTCACATTTGTTTTAAGGGTAAACAACCCCGAAATAGTTTTCCTTTAAGTAATAATAAAGCTAAAGAGATTTTTGATTTAGTTCATTGTGATATTTGGGGCCCTAATCGTATTGTGTCTACTAGTAATGCTCGTTACTTTCTTACTATTGTTGATGATTATTCTCGTGCTACCTGGATTTATTTGATGATTGGCAAATATGAGGCAAAACAATTGTTGCAAGAATTTTATGCTATGGTTAAAACCCAGTTTAATAAGAAGATTAAGGTGCTTCGAAGTGATAATGGACAGGAGTTTTTAAGTCTTGCATCTTTCTTTCGCCGGAAAGGTATTATTCATCAAACATCTTGTGTTGACTACCACTGAGAATGGTAGGGTGGAGCGTACACATCATCATATCCTTAATGTAGCTCGAGCTCTTAGGTTTCAGGCTAAGTTACCTAAAGCTTTTTGGGGGGAGTGTGTCCTTACAGCTAGGGGTGTAAATGAGACGAGACAACTCGCGAGCTACTCGAGATCGACTCGGTCAAAACTCGGTCAAAGCTCGACTCGAGTAGGCTCGACTCGATGACTAACGAGTCGAGCTTGAGCTACTACCTACTCGACTCGAAAAGCTCGCGAGAAACTCAAAAAAAAAATTATATATAATACTTGCAATTTCGATAAATAATTCTCAAACTTTTTCAAAGAACTTAATCCATGAAATGTAATAAACACTTTCATAGAAAATATTTTCATAGTGAACATTAATTATAGTTTGTGTTTAGGTTATGATTAACAAGTCGAGCACAAGATTTTAACAAGCCTTAGCCTTGGCTCGGCTCAAAATCTCATGAACAAACTAGAAAACTATTAAAAATGATCTTTTATGTAAAATATTAAATGTTCCACATTAGTTTATAGTATAAACAATAGCCTTTTTTTCTCTACAAAATGTTACTACTCTAGCTATACTTATTGTTTGAATTAAAGTTGTCCCACATTGGTTGGGAAACAAAAGTTTAAGTTTGTGTTCTTTATAAATGGAACAAAAACTTTTTGGTTGGAAATCATTTTTTTCTATGAAAGTTTGTTTCATAAAGTCCCACATTGGTTGGACAATGAAACACCCAACTTTTTTTTCTTTATAAAAGGCTACTCCAAGTACCTAACTCAAGGTACATGGATTGACTCAAGTTTGAGTTGAGCCATGATTTGAGTTCGAGCTTGATTCGAGTTCGAGCTTGATTCGAGTTCGAGTTCGAGTTCGAGTTCGAGCTCGAGTTTAGGATTTCGAGTTCGAGTCGAGTTTGATTTTTTCAAGCTCGCGAGTTTTCGAGTCGAGTCGAGCTTGATTTCGAGTTTTCGAGTTCGAGTCGAGTTTAGCCAAACTCAAGCTCGACTCGCATCATTTACACCCCTACTTACAGCTGTTCATCTTATAAATATTACCCATACTCCTGTTTTGAAAGGTAAAACACCTTATGAATGTTTATTTGGTGTTTCACTTTCTTATGATTCGATTCGTGTGTTTGGTTGTCTATGCTATGCTGTTAATCGTTCTCGTATAAAGGATAAGTTCGATTCTAGATCTCGTCGTTGCTTATTTCTTGGGTATCCGTTTGGTAAAAAAGGGTGGCGCCTTTATGACCTTGAGACGTGTGAATTTTTTGTGAGTAGGGATGTTACAATTTTTGAGGATCAATTCCCATATCCCACTGTTCTTTCTGATGTGGCGCAAAAGCAGTGGGATTTATATTTTTCCCAACCATCCCTTTGGGCGGATGATTTGTTTGATGATAGTGGTTATGGCACTGATGTTGGTGCACCTATTGGTGATGTTGGTGCGCCTAGTGTTGTTGATGGTGCGGTGCGTGCACCTGATGGTGCCGGCGTGCGCATGGATGGTGTGGTCACCACGCCTCCACGCCCCACTCGAAGCATAGTTGATGATGCTTCTCCGACTCATGTGCGTATTGGTGAAGTTATGTGTGATACCTCCACGCCTCTTGATTTGAGGGGGAGTTCGTCGTCGTTTGGTGAACTGTTAGGGCGTGGGCATCGTACTAAAGTTCAATCTTGCAAGCTTCGTGATTTTGTGACTCATACTGTGGTGTGTGAAAATATTGACTCCAACCCCTCTACTGCGTCTCCTTCTCCGTCACGTTCTTCAGGTACGCCCTTTGATATAGCTTGTTATGTTGATTATAATAATTTTTCTGTAAAACATAGAGGTAATCTGGCAGCTGTTACTAAAGGACAGGAGCCTCAAAGTTTTCAGGATGCTGTGAAACATCCTGGTTGGCGCACGGCCATGGAGGAGGAGCTTGCGGCTCTTGAGCGCAATGGTACTTGGAGTTTGGAGGATCTACCTTCAGGTAAGAAAGCTATTAGTAGTGGTTGGGTGTATCGTATTAAATACACTTCAACTGGTGAGGTTGAACGGTTGAAAGGTAGACTAGTTGTTCATGGTAATCGCCAGATAGAAGGTGTTGATTATAATGAAAAGTTTGCTCCTGTTGCAAAAATGGGCACTGTACGTTTTTTTTTAGCCGTTGTTGTATCTCTTAATTGGGAATTGCATCAGATGGATGTTCATAATGCTTTCTTACATGGTGATTTGCATGAAGAAGTTTATATGAAACTTTCTCCTGGGTATCGTGGTGCTCCTCCAGAGAAGGTTTGCAGGTTAAGAAAATCGTTGTATGGATTGAAACAGGCACCTCTGCAGTGGTTTGCAAAGTTGTCTCTGGCATTGAAGTCCTATGGTTTTAAACGATCTCCAAGTAGATTATTCTTTGTTCGATTACGATCCGGGACATGTTGCTCTTCATGTTCTTGTTTATGTTGATGATTTGATTATTGCAGGCTCATCTCATGATGTTATTGTTCGCTTTAAGAAATATTTGAGTTCATGTTTTCATATGAAGGATTTGGGTATATTGAAATATTTCTTAGGCATTGAGGTTGCTAGGAGCAAGGATGGTATTTTTTTGTCACAACTCAAATATGTGTTGGATGTATTAACAGAAGTCGGCATGTTAGGTTGTAAACCCATTGACACGTTTATGGAGCAGAATCATCGTCTCGCTTCCGTCGAAGGTTCGCCATATGCGCATCCTGACAGATATAGGCGCCTAGTTGGTCGCCTAGTTGGTCGCCTAGTCTATCTGTCTGTTACTCGTCCTGAGTCTATCTCAATTTCTTGTTGCTCCACAGGTTTGTCATTGGGATGCTGCTCTTCGTGTTTTGCGTTATCTAAAAGGAAGTCCTGGTCAGGGTATTGTGTTGCGGCCTTTGGGTAATATGCAACTTACTGCTTTTTGTGATAGTGATTGGGCTGCTTGTCCTTTGACTCGACGCTCTATTACCGGTTATTTGGTGTTCTTGGGTCGTTCTCTTGTCTCCTGGAAGACTAAGAAACAACCTATTGTGGCTCGCTCATCTGCAGAGGCTGAGTATAGGGCTATGGCTGTTACTACTTGTGAGTTGAAGTGGTTGAAGTATTTGTTGTCTTCTCTTGGTGTTTTGCATTCTAAGCCTATGCGTTTGTATTCAGATAGTCAATCTGCTATTCATATTTCAAAGAATCCAGTTTTTCATGATCGTACGAAGCATATTGAGGTAGATTGTCATTTTGTTCGTGATGAATTAACTTCTGGTAATTTGTCTACTTCATATGTTCCTACGGGCCATCAGTTAGCAGATATATTGACAAAAGCCTTGGGCATGTCAATTTGGTTTTCTGCTCCGCAAGTTAGGGAAAAATAATCAACATTATCAACTTATATTTTTTTCTAAAAAAATCCCTAATTTAATAGCACAACTTCCTTCATAATTAACAGTTGCACACATTATAGCTTTTTATTTTAAAAAAATATAAAACACCTTAAAAAACTATCGGTTCTTCCTCTTCTCCCGTCCACAATCTTCTTACTCTTCTCCCTTCCAATAATTGTTACCTACTGTATTTTTATGCAGAATTTTAACCCTATTCTTTTTGGCTGAACTAATTAAACTAAAGTAAAAATTTGAGAGAAAAGTAGTTAAATTGATTGACTAAACTAAGCCAACTGAATTGAATTGAATTGAATTAAAGTGAATTGAAACTATACCTAGAAGAACAGGGTGCTTTATATGCTTTTGCACGCATCGTATACCTTATTAGAGTAATATTGTATGTAAAAGGTTAACACAATTATTCAATATATATAGAGTTTATAATACAGACCTAAGACTATGAAAAGTCCATTCTATCCTTTTACATATATACAATATTACTCTAATATACCTATATAAGACTAGTTGTAGTATAAGGCGCACACTGGATGGGTGGCACACTGGCATATGTTATGAATTTTCGCAAACCACGTCACAATCTTAGAAGCATTTTTGCCTTTTTCTTTTGGGCCTTTTCGTTCTGTTTTCAGTTTTTTTTCTTCTGATTATCATTCTTTCTGGGCCTCTGGCCTTCATTCTTATTTGTTTGAAATTTGAATGCGTGGGTTTGTGCATTTTGATTGAATTTTCAATTCTTTTCCTTCATTGTTTTTTTTCATTTTCATTTATATTCATCTAGTTGATGGTTTTTTTATGGATAGGATAGGATAGAAAAAACTATTTTGATTTTTTTTATGGGAGAAAACCAACCTTATGGATGAGAAGAGAAAGTATCTCATTAAAAGAGGTAAACCAATAAGAGAGTGTTAGGGAGGAGTGCCCCCAATTGACCATGAATTTCACAACTTGATTCGCCTCTCGAAAATAATAAAGAACTAAAAAATACTTGACTTTGTAGCTCTAGTTAGGCATCACAATTTATAGATAATGAAATTATATACCTGTGTAATCTTTTGAATTTTTTCAAAGGTAGTTAATAACAACAAGATAGTCTCTTTTAATAGCTATTAGCTCCCAAATAACAGACACTTCTAAAGCTTTCCCTTAAGTCACAAGCGTTAGTATACTGATGTTTTTATAAAGGGGTTAGTATACTGATGTTTTTATAAAGGGCGGCTTTTTGAAACCCATGGCACAAGCTTTAAAGTTTGACTTATGATTTCTAATCGCATATTGTCTCACTATTTTAGAGTTTGGATCCATCAAAATTGATTATATAAATCTCTTGAGAGAGGGAGACCAACTTATATTTTTCACTGACGGGGGGCTTGGAAGAGACAGGGTAAATTAGGAGGTTGGGGAGGATAATCGAGCTAGGTCAAGATGTTTTGCCAACTTCCATCCCGTATATTAGAGTAGATATACGAAAAGTTTTTAACAAAGGTAACTGATTAAAGAGCTGCAACACAGGATATAATATTAATATGGAAATTCAAACAACCCCCAAACAAACTAATATTGGATTTGACAAATTGATGAACTAGTTTCACCAAACAAACTTAGGTCAGTTTTAAATTTGTTATAAGAGAAAGATTGGGGGCATCAACTACTCTTCCTCTTTTGGAAGGAAAAATTGACACCAAAATTTCAATTTTGAGGTGTGATTTTCCCATATTAATCCCAAGTTTATGTTATTTGTGAGTTATTCCATGTTTGGTGATACAATATTGGTCATAATCTCAAAGTTAATCAATCTAGTAGATAAAAAAAAAGGCCATTTGTCATGCTTTAATTGGCTATGGGAGCTCACTGGATGAGATGGACGAATTGGAAATTTGGATAGCAATAAAAAAACGAGAGGCAATATATAACCTATGAAACATGTAATAAGTCACCTCAGAGTCTCAAACATAGAAAGGATACTCACGATATGAGATTATTTAGAAAAAACTGATCAAACATTGAATTATTGTGGGAATACCCTCAATCTTCATAATTTGACAATTTTTCTCTCATAAAATTGAGAAATATCTAATTAGAAAGGGATGATAAATAAATTTTTTTAAAAAAATAAAAATTGTCACCATATCAATCCCTAGTTAGATTTACTTATGAAAAATCTTAAATTCAATTATACTTTTCCCATATTAATCTCAATTGAAAATTGATCAAGTTAATAGATACTCCCTCCGTCTTAAAATTAATACACCATTTTGACTTGCATAGATACCAATATACAATGTTGATAATATCTCTAATTATCCATTAATATTAAATTATAAAAATAGTTATTTTGAAAATATTTCGAGACATATTCAACATCTCGTATACTAACATTATATATTTGTAGAAAAATATGGTCAAAAGTACAGTATGTGAATAATGCAAAAGTCAAAGTGGAGAATCTATTTAAATACACATGGGGTAAAAATTATCAAGGTAACATGTTCTAATTAGGCTTCATAGCCTAACCGGTGGATCGGAAAGGAGCAGATAGAATGGAGAAGAAAAGGAATTTGGACCCTAAAAATAGCAAAATTAACTTATAAAATAGGTGATACCAAGGGCCAATATGAAAAGAGTATTAACAAATTTGGTAATTATTTATGAATAAACAATTTTAAAATTAATATGAGAAGATATCCTAAATTTGAAATTTATGGTGATTAAGAAACATTTTCTATTTGGTGAAATTTTTTATTTTAGGGGGGGGGGGGAGGGCATACAGTTTTCAAACCCAATGGATTTTGGTACGCTTTAGGAAGAGGAAGTTGTTCCCAGGCCTTGGTCCATTCATGCCCCCAATTCCACCATGTAGATGTAGTTGCCATTTGAAGCCAGTCCCATATCATTTATTTGGCCATAACTTATAAGGGATAGGGTCATAGGGATAAAAATAGTATCACCGAAGTTTTTGAGTGATTGGTATCTATGTTTGGCTCGGATTGAGTCTCACTTAGGCTGGTTTCAGATCAATTAAATTTTGCTTGGCTCAGTTAGTGTTTGGGTGAACTTCAGATTAAGTAGGTTTTAGATGATTCGGTTGAAGTTCGGATGATATTGGATTTTAATTTGGGTTAATTCATTTTCTAGTAATCATTTTCGGGTTATTCTAGTTGGATCAACTTTATCACATAAGATTTATTTTTATTTTTATTTTGGTGTAGATGAGCGACTAAGCGCAGTGATGTAAACGGTTGATTCGATCTTGGGTACTACCCCTACAAGACTTTACCAACTAAGTTAGATGACATCCACTATCACATAGATTTATGACTTCAAGCAAAGTGTATTACCCTAATGTGTGAATCCGCCTAAATCTAAACTAATTCTTGATTACTCATACTCGATTTGGCTCTGCATTATGGATATGACAATTGTATCAATCTGATATCACATAAGATTTATTTTTATTTTTATTTTGATGTAAATGAGCGACTAAGCTGAGAGGCTAAAGTCGTATCACCTAATCAAAAGTAATCCTAAAGTCCTCTAACAAATAGTAGTCAGGGAAGTAGGGTTGAATCCACAGGGAAACAGTGTTCTTTTCCTAATTGTCGATCAAATCTAGATTATAGGGAACAAGTATTTGTTGGTAATTATACTAAACTAGACAATAACTATATCAAGAAAATCAATAATAAAGATTCTAGGGTGTAGGTTCACCAATGAATAATATTTCGGGATGAAACACAAGAATCAATAATGAATAAAGCAGTTAAAAAGGTTGATTTGCTCTCTCGAGTCGAAATCAACCATAGAATGATATTAACAGGCTCTCGCAATTTATTAATACCAACTCTACCTATTGAAACTAGCCTTAATATCAAGTTTATACCTCTCGGCGCATAACCTAATATTGCAACACTATAACAATCAAATCTGACCAAATCGGATTGAATAGAGATAATACATTCAATAGGAATCAACATACATCATAAAAAATCAATACTTTATAGACATCCCTTCATAATTGATCATGGATCCCCTTAACCCTAGAAATAGACTACTCAATCATAATTGGGGAAAACATACTCATGATGAAATAAGTAAACATGGTGAATGAATTATCAAGGATTGAATAGGAATAATAAGAGAAAAGAAGAAATACCAATTGTAGAACCAATCTTGCAAAATCAAAGCTTCTATTGAAAATTCAATGTAAATTGGGGAAAAAGTAAACCCTATGGTTCTTCAGTGAATAAAATGTGCTTAGAAAACTAAACACTAAAATTATATTGAGAAAACGTAGTGTTTTAACTCTAAAAGGATAAGTATTTATATTAAAACCAAAACCGGCGCAACACGCGCTTCAAAAGCCTTAAAAACAGCCCCGCCCGACCAACCCGGGCGGAATCCGCCCGACCGAGCGGTTGTCAGGTGCCATAAATCTCTCGTCACGCCCGACCGGGCGGGATCTCGCCCGACCGGGCTGTCTTCAGCTACTTCTTTTGCAAGTGTGATCGTCTCGCCCGACCAACCCGGGTGGATGTCGCCCGACCAGGCCCGCAAGGCAGCTTTGCTTCCACTCTTTTCAAGCTCAAAATGTGGCTAAGTCAAGTCGCTCGACCGGCTGGGGCGGATGTCGCCCGACCGGGCGGTCTTCAGGTCTATGACGGCCAAAATTTCAATCTTCAAAGTGTCATAACTTTTGCGTTATTTGTCGGAATTAAGCAAGTGACCACTCGTTGGAAAGCTCTTGAATTGTAGAATCCAACCCAAGTAAAATGCTCGTGCTCTCAAAAGTACATCATCTCTTGTAGTGGTATAAATGAGTAGGAAATGCACCAAAACATGCTAATTCCTACAATATTCAACCTGAAACTACAAACACACTACAAGGAGCACATTAGTACTAAAAATGGCTCCGAAGAGCGCAATTAAGACCAATAATCAATGAGGGACGGGGGTAAAAACTATATATAAAATAGACATATCATAAGCGCAGTGATGTAGACGATTGATTCGATCTTGGCTACTACCCCTACAAAACTTTACCAACTAAGCTAGATGACATCCACTATCACATAGATTTATGACTTCAAGCAAAGTGTATTACCCGAATGTGTGAATCCGCCTAAATCTAAACTAATTCTTGATTACTCATACTCGATTTGGCTCTGCATTATGGATATGACAATTGTATCAATCTGATAATTTAGAGAAACATACATCCTTCGTGTTTCTTTTTGGCAATGTTTTTCATTTTAGAAAGTTGCATATTACTTGTATCATTCCTAAATTAGCAACATGTTTTCTCTATTTCTCTCATAATACATGGGTCGCTTTTTCATCTGCATCATCCTCCGAGCTTGTCTAGGTGACAATGTGGTGGAATCTTTTCGAGACTCCACCTAAGGAATGCCGGTAATTTCACACAATGAGCATTTAAGTTGGCACCAAATAGAGTCAAATTGGTACCAATAGAGTTACTAAGTTAAGTTGGTCCCAAGTTAGATATTGGTACTAAATTTTTAAATTGATACCAAGTTACAATTTAATACCAAATAGAGTTAAAATGGTACCAAGGTACAATATGGTACCAAATAGACTCAAGTGATACGAATCTAGTGTATTTTGGTACCAACAATATGATACCAAATATAGTCAATTTAGTATGAATTCATTATGCATATTAAAAAAAAAATTATAACATGCTCTTTATAAGATTCGACCACATGACCTCAAGTCAATATACTAAAATTCTAGCCAATAAGCTATGGAACATCAGATGATATTTTTTAACATGAAATTGTTAATAACTTAGGGCATCGCCGTAGACTAAAAACTAATTTGTATGGATAATAAGGGATCTAACGGTACGGAGTTGACAATTGAGCTCATTGGCGCAATTGGACCAGTCTATGAGCTTATTCACCAGGGCCTATTATCAATGGTTCCAAATTTCCAATAGTGGAACGCTTAGCTTAATCGTCGGGAAGCTAGCAAAATGGAAAACATGAGGTCCAATAATGCAGGCACAGCGTCCAATGGCCCTTATATTAGTGAGCTTGTGCGTAGAAATGATGAATTATGTTATTTAGGTTTTGTTAAGGTTTCTTTGTTGGACTGGCAAGGAAAAACCATTTAAATTAGAATCTTGTGTTAGCCAATTTAGCGCAACTTAACAAACACAGGGCTTTTAGAAGTAGGGATCAGGGGAGAGATTTATTAAAAAAAAAAAAAAAAAAAGGAAGTAGATGGGATAGTGAATAAACTCCAAAGTGCTTCTAATAGGATTTGATATATTATATCACAACTTCAACTTATGACTTGATATATAAAATCTTACCATGTGACCAAGCTTTGCTTGGTAAAAAATCTGGAAATGATGAATATTGTTATTTTAAAGTCTTGTTAGCATATTTTTTTTGGTTTTTTTTTAAAGGAGCATATTTTTTGGTTCATATGGAGAATCTAAGGTTTTGTTCATCACATAACCCCTATTACAACACATTTATCATATATTTTTTCAAAATTGGTACTTCCTCCGTTCTTAAATAAGTGTTACATTGAATAAATTAACAATATTCATCGACTAACTTTGGCTTCTATGTTCTCGCTATTATATAAAAAAAACATAGTTAAATGGGATTTTGTTATATTCGTCTCAATTTTTACTTCTTCCACTCCTAAACAAAAATCAACTTTTTATAATTTTTACTTGTGCGTAATTAAAGATATTAATAATCAAAGAAGCGCATTGGATTACGTGAAAAAGTAAATGTGAAACTTGATTTAGGAACGGAGGAAGTGTTAAGTGGGGACTTATGTGTCATACGATTATATTAAAATATTATATAGCTTTTAGTTTGACATACATTGTTTATAGGGAAGATTAATAATATCATTTGATAGAATGCCATACAACATCTGTGATAAATATAAATTATACTCGAAAAGTTAATTATATCTTCGATGATTCTCCATCTTTCTTCAAAGTGACGGATCAATTGAGACATGGATGAAGTATAATTAAATAATCTCTAATATTTCAAGGACATGAATATCAATTGGTTAAGTTTATCTATAAACTATACGTATAATACAATTGGATCTTGTTTTAAATTAAAGTATGTACCTTTTGAAACTAAATTAGATCTAATGGTACAAGAATAAAATAGTCTCCAAAGTGTATACCATAAGTTAAAATCAATTTGCACAAATTGATCTTGTTTTAAAGTACCTTTAAGAGTAAATGTAATGGTACAAGAATTTTTTTAAAAAAAATTAAAAAAATGTGCATCAAAGTCTATTATTCTCTTGCCCTGAACTCTATATAGTCACTCACCTTTTGAAGATTTAGGTACCATGTAATTTCTATCATAAAACACCCAGGTGCACTTTAATGAATATAGTATACATTCAAAGCAATTTCTTTGTTCGTTTTGGAAGGTTCCAAATGAACAATGATTAATATTTGTACTCATGTTTCACTTAGATATACGATGTATATTTTGTAGGTATCATTAACTCCACTTAAAATCTTAGATAGATATCCAATCTCTTAAGCAAAAATCAAAGAATGATCAATAAATCATATAATTAGAGATATAGAAATAAAAAAATTCTCTTTTGACAAGTCTAAGTTTGGCAAAGAAGTTTTGGAAAATTATAAACCAAACAAGTGTACCATACTAGGCAAGTCATAGAGGAACATTTATTGACCTACACATCCGAGATTGACCACACAACACAGTAAGTAGGCAAATGCAAATTTCTCCTCCTAACTTCTTCTGCTGCAACTCACATCATTACATTTCACATATAAAGACATAGAAGAGAATTAAGGTTCTGAACATTTTGTCTTTTGCATGAATTTGGGCCAATTTTAATATTATCTTTTTAAAAAATATTTTTTGCACTGTGACAAAAGGCATAAGTCAATAAATAAATGACATTGATGAAGAGTACCCATTTCAAGTTTTTAATGCCTTGGGCTTTGTTTATGTTCATTCTCTTTCCTACTGCCCCTACAGAAAGACATTTTCTCATATTTGACTGCTTTGTATTGGTGGACAATGTAGTAGACAAAGGAGATAAAAAAGTCTTAGGAAAAACCATATCCTAGGTGATTGGTGAAAATCTTATTTTCTAGAAAATATACTAATAATTTTCTGTTTTGTATAATATGGCACTTTGACTTTTGTATAATTGTAAATTAATTTTAACAATAGTTTTTATAAATATATATAATATTTTAAAATATTATTATGTAAAATGTTGTTCGATTAGTCTCATTGTACAATTTAACGATATCAACATGTAGTATATTATAAATTTTACCAATAATTACTTAGAGGTTTTAAAAGTCAAAATTGTTTTTGACAAAAAAGAAAATCTAAAGTTACTTCAAATTGGAGGATATAGTAAATATTACTTATATTTTCAGTGGTCAAGTGCAGTGCCAAAAATATTTACAGCACTTCTGATTACCATAATAAATGCTTAACACTATTGCATGCTAAGCAATTTTCCACTGTGTTGTTTTTGAATTCAGAGGTTTCAGCACCAAGTTATGATAATGTTCTGAATTTTGAATCAACGACAAAGAAAATTTATAAAACTTTGGATTTTGTTCCTGTGTAAAATGTTTATTAGGCCTACCAAGAAAAAGTTACTGTAATAAACTTTGTAGCAAGTGGACTATAAGGTCACTTAAATATTCTCAAGGACCACTTGACAAAGATTTTAATTACTCCTACTATTACTTACTAGCTAAATCAATTTCACTTTGGGACCACAAAGATTTCTTCAGTGCCAAACTTCAAATCCAATCTTTAGAAAGGGTATGTTATTTGGCAAAATCATCAAATTTTTCACTCAAAACTTATGATAAATTATGAGTTTCTTTCACACTCCCAATAGTCATTAGCCTGATTCAATTCCAATATATATTGTACGGGAATAATAATAATGACGCTTAATTAAAAGCGGCTATATTCAGATTACGTTAACAATAATATATCTCGGTCGATATGAGTATGATCATTCCTCTACTTGGAATAACTCGTCATATGACCCATAGGCCCTAAGCGGTCCATTTACTTTGTTTAACCAAATAAGTCACCATTATAAATCTTCGATAAGGGTCGAGGTAAGTGGATCTCTCTCCATTCTCTAAAAACTACCCTACTTTCTCTGCGATATCTATCCATCTTTGATATCTTTGGATCTTGACTTGGCGTCGGTATTTGGAGTTCATCTTGCAGGCACATCTTACCGGCGAGGTTCAAGAATTGTTCTATATGGCGGCCTCGCAATATCAGGTATCTTTTTGTTTGATACCGAAACATATACTATTAAGAAATTAGATATCTACAGTGCTAAACTTTAAATCTAATATTATGATGATAGATATTTACTTTAGACATTGGCTAAGTGAACGGACTTACGTGATAGAAACTGAAATCAAACAGCAATTACTTATATATGAGTTTATTTTACTCGTACACTAATTTTAACACAACTAGAGAGAGATACGGCAGAGTCCTTTAATTTTAAAGTAGTCACTTTTTCCAATGGCCTAACTGATTTGTTTTCCCTTCTTTGTTTTTGGGCGAGAGCAGCAATGTAATTAGCAGAACTTGTATTCAACGAGTATAGCCTATATGATCCCTCAAAAAAGTATAGCCTATATGAAATTAACTAGTTTGCTTACTCCAAATCATATGCAGTAAAAGTGTAAGGACAATGCATGCGAAAGCGATTATCAAGATAGCAATATGCACAAGAATGTCTTAGATATAAGTACAAACATGCAAGAGTCATCTTTGACAGGGGTACTTATTTCAAGTTTTCTGTACAACCTATTGAAGAAGATAGTTATTAAATAGGTATATATATAGCATATTACATCAGCAGATATATCATTGTGTAAGGCCCCTTTGTAATGATTTAGTTTATAATAAAAGTATATATTACATTGTGATCACTCCCTTTACCAAACACCAATACAATACTATAAAAGAGAGCGATACAATATTATTTAAGTTTCATTCATAAGACTAATAATAATTTTATTATAGTAAGCTCTAAAAAAATTTAATGACTAGTGTCTTTTCGTCTACATAAACGGGCGACACGGAATGCTTATATTTTCACAATTTCAATGCATATCTTTGACTATTTTAATACGGTTTTTCGAAAGTTTGAAAATTGATGATTTAAAAATACAAAATTAATACAAATCCAACAAGCATTTTCTTAAAGTTTTTACAATAGTCATAATCATAATTATGTAAATAATTTATAATTTATTTATGTACTACTAGTATTTTAAAATATGAATTTTGTATATAAGTGTTTATTTCGATAGGAATCTATATACAAGTGTTGCGTATATGTTAATAGTAGAGGAACTGAGGAAGTAGATTATTCATGTATTTGTAGAACTTCATAAGACAATATTTGTAGAGGAAAACCTGGACAATACCAAGCCTTCTTAAATCTTAACTACTCTTGGAAAAATCTCTCTCAATATCTCTCTTAATATTTTCTAACACTGTAAATACCAGCTATGTAAATCTATATAGAAGTAATGTTTACCAAAAATGAAAACAATCAATAAAGAACTAGCTACAATATATAATCTTGCACTCAAGAAGGACGTACGGGAAAAAATTTAAAGAAAAGGGGTCCAAGCAATAAATGTTAGGGCATGGCCATCCTTTTCTAATGATGCATCCACGAAGCTTTCTAACTCCAAATTCAGCACATTATGGAGTATACAAGTTTGGACCACAACCTTTTTGTAAGTAAACATCTACTTGACTCATCTCCATTATTCGACTCCCAAGGTTTTCTGAATTGCATGCAAATTATGTACTACTATAATTTTTATGCTTTATGTTTATAAACAGTACTTTTTGTAATTTCCTACTTAACATAAGTACATCAACTATAATGTCAAAGTCCTAATCCCATCTATATAGGGTCGGTTATATGAGTTAAGATTTGATCTCTACTGGTCATTTGTATAGATCCATTGTCTATATGCTCTTCTATCAAGTGTTACATTCTCCTACAAACTAATTTCTTCATATTATTTTTGAGTCCCTCCATCCAAGTCATCTTTGGCCTTCACCAACTTGATCTTCTTTCTCATCTCTCAACCTTATTCTAAAATTAAGAGTGATTGAATGATTAATATACATAATCTAATATATATCATCTAGATGGCGTCTCACATGTGCAATTTGAACCACTGAAATCGACTAAGTGGTTTCTCATTATCCTAATGCATGCAACATGTATGGGGTGGTCTAAGTTCCATACCGGTCCAACTGGACCGCTATTGACCGTCATGGTCAACTCATCTGAGGAAGTCCCATTGACTGGGAATCCGCCAAGCACGATACCGGCATATATGCCATGCCGGCTAGGTTTAGATACCTTACCGATGTCTCTTACTTGGGCCATTGTTAAATGGGTGCAGGGCTTGGGTACGATCCAATACTTACTCAATGCGTCTGTGGGCCTAAAGATAAGTATCAAAAGAGGATAAAATTGTATTCAACCAATAGGAGCAGTGTCCTACCTTGCTTAGGACACTGTCGGCTCCTATAAATACCCCATGATCTGAGTCATAAGGTACGTTCACATATACTATTATACTCTACTTGAGATTTACCAGTCATTACCCTTTACTGACTTAGGCATCGAAGGGGCGTTACTCGGATCAACCCCCGAGGTTAGTTTACGTGTTCAGTCTTGCAGGACATCAAACCGGCATATAGTTGAAGGATACCGGTTCACTCCAACAACATTTATTCTATACCGGAATAATTGGCGCTAGAAGGAGGGGTGAACTATACCTTTAGTCTTAAGCCATAATTTTGCCAGCCCGCTAGCCTGCCTCATGGATCCTAAGCAGATTTCTGGGATGCCGAAAACGAATGAGAACAACAATGTTGTGGGGGATGGACCTCCCGGTTTCAAGACCTCACAACCGGTGGTTGGGTCCTCCAAGCCACAGGCTGATAAGGGTAAGAGGGCCACTGAGACCCCTCAACCCAATATATTCGAAGCATTGCAGCACATGTTCAGCCCTGAACAACTCAAAAACGCTGCCGAAGTCTTTCAAGCGATGGCGAGTCAAACTCCATCGATCGATCGTGGTAGCAAGTGTCCCCCGAATAGGCCACATAGTCCTGTTAAGAAGATGAGATCTTTCGCAAGTGGCCAACGGGGTGACCAAAGCCGGCACGACCCAGATCAGGGGGAGAACTCGAAGACTGCAACAGAGCCCATGGGAGAGGAAGATGAAGAGGATCAACAGGATACTGAGATCCAGCAATCATCTCAGCCCACGAGAGACAGCGAGCAGGCTCGGCGTCGAGCACCGGTATCTCTCCGGAATTCTCCTTTCTCAACTGCCATACTTCAGGAGCCCATGGAGAAAATTAAGATGCCGACATGCAATTATGACGGCAAAACTGACCCTGAGGATCACATATCTGCTTATGAAGGACATATGATGCTGTACACCGACACTGATTCCGTCTGGTGTAAAGTGTTCCCTTCAACTCTAGCTGGTCTAGCGCAGACTTGGTTTAAAAGCATAACGCCGGCAACCATCTTCGATTTTCGGCAACTCGCATCCATGTTTGTGACTCACTTCGTCTGCAATAAAAGAAGAGAGAAGACTACCGGAGAGCTGATATCTATCAAGCAAGGAGAGAAGGAAAGTCTGAGGGATTATATCGGCCGTTTTAACTCTGAAGCCGTCACCAGCCCCAACTTACAACAGGAGGTCACAGTCCTAGCACTGATGACCGGTTTGAAGGAGAGTACTACCTTCAGAAGTTACTTGGGCCGCAAGAAGTTGACCAGCCTAACTGAAGTCCTCGGAAAAGCCAATGAATTTATCCGGGGAGAGGAATTCGACAAAGCAGCAACTACAAAGCGGTCTGAAGGAGATGGTAAGGAGAAAGAGAAAGTGAAGGAGAAGGACAAGGACAAGTACCGGAAAGACAGGAAGTCCGACAGTTCCTGTATAAGGGAGGAGAGTAACTCGGTGAAAAAGGGCCAATAAAGACGGCCAGATCGATACCACAATTACACTCCCCTGACGATGTCCAGAGTCGAGATCTATGAGCTGCACAAGAAGGACGACAAGTGGCAGCGACCTAGGAAGATGTACTATAAAGGTCGTGACAAGTCAAAGTGGTGTGATTTCCACAGAGATTATTGGTATGTCACGGATGACTGCAAGGACTTGAAAGACGGGATCGAGGATCTAATACGGAGAGGTTATTTCAAACAATATCAAGCAAGAACTGAACGAGAAGGGTCACCCAGAGAAGATGACGGCAAGAGAAAGCCTGTGAAGGAAAGAATCACTGAGATACACGTAATCTCAGGGGGGACCTATTCATGGTGGGAGTATACATGGCGCCAAAGCCAGTCTGAAGGAGGTTAGGCACCAGGTGAACTACCATAACACAGGACAATGGCCAGCACCCCCAACAATGTCGTATGTGGCTTTCACAGCAGAGGACGCTAAAGGTATCATTTATCCACATGACGACCCTTTGGTAGTATCTCTGCAGATTTCAACTGCGATGGTACATCGCATCCTGGTTGATGGCGGTAGTTCCGCCAATATTCTATTCATGTCGACATTCGAGTTTGGTAGTATCTCTGTTTGCTTTGCGATGGTACATCGCATCTCGATTGATGGCGGTAGTTCGCCAATATTCTATTCATGTCGACATTCGAGAAGATGGGCCTAGGAAGGTCGTGTGCGAAGTCGGTCTCATACCGTGTCGGCTTCACGGGGGCATCTGTCGTCCCAGAGGGTACCATCAAATTACCGGTTAAACTGGGAGAGGGGTCCCAGTCCAGGGACCTCATGGTGGAATTCTTGGTGGTCGATGTGCTGGCAGCTTACAACGCCATCGTAGGGCGACCGCTGATTCACGATGCCCAGGCCGTGGTATCTACATACCACCTGACAATGATTTATACATCGAATAGTGGAAAGCCGGAGAGACTGGAAGGGAACCAAGAGTCAGCCAGAGTCTGCTATTTGACGGCTCTTAAGGCTTCCAACCATAAGCGACCGGCAGAATCTCCGCCGTCAGAGAGAAAAAGGCGGCGAGCAGAGAATAAAGCCAACAAGGATCTGTCCATGGAGAACTTCGAGGGAAGGCCGGCAGACTTGCCGAGACCTAGCCCAGATGGAGAAACTGAGGAAATCAGCCTGGAGCAGGACAGACCAGAGAGAACGGTTAAAATTAGGGTCGATTTGGGGGACAATGTTAAAGTAAACTTGATAAGTTTGCTACGAAACAATGATGATGTCTTCGCGTTCTCGGCAGATGAGATGACGGGAATTTATCCCGCATTTATGGTCCACAGGTTGAATGTCAACGAGGATGTGCGATCGGTGAAGCAAAAGAAAAGAAACTTCTCGGCTGAGAAGAATGCCGCCATCAAAGAAGAGGTGGATAAACTGCTGGCGGCAGATTTCATCGAGCCCTGTGACTACCCATAATGGTTGGCGAACGTGGTAATGGTTAAAAAGGCCAACGAGTCGTGGCGGATGTGTGTCGATTTCACAGATTTGAATAAGGCATGCCCCAAGGACTACTACCCACTGCCCAGAATTGACCAGCTGGTAGACTCTACTAGTGGTCACGCACTCCTCAGCCTCATGGACGCCTTCTTCGGGTACCATCAGATCAACCTCCTAGAATCTGACAGAAACAAAGCGGCATTCATAACAGATGCCGGGGTGTACACGTACAAGGCTATGCCGTTCGGTTTGAAGAACGCCGGAGCTACCTATTAAAAGCTGGTAGATAAGATATTCGCGGCTCAGACAGGCCGGAATGTGGAAGTGTATGTTGACGACAGCATCGTCAAGAGCGTCACAGAAGAAGCCCACATAACGGACCTAGAAGAGACTTTCGCAACTCTCCGCAAGTACCGAATGAAGCTAAACCCCAAGAAGTATGTGTTTGGGGTAAGATCCGGCAAGTTCCTCGGCTTCATGGTAAGTGAAAGAGGCATAGATGTGAACCCTGACAAAATAAGAGTGATAAGCGAGCTACTGGAACCTAAGAGTATCCGGAACATTCAGAAGCTTACAGGCAGAATGGCGGCATTAACCAGGTTTGTCTCCAAGTCGGCTGAAAAGGCCCTTCCGTTCTTCAAAGTCCTGAGGGGGAATAAAAAGTTCGAATGGGGGGACGAGCAGAGGCAAGCCTTTGAAGCCGTCAAAGAACATTTCAAGCAACTACCGACTATCACCCGACCCGAGATGGGGGGATAAGCTCCAGCTGTATGTATCGGTGTCCGTGAAAACGGTGGCAGCAGTTCTGCTGGTAGAAAAAGAGAAGCAACAACACCCCATTTACTTTGTGAGTCATATCTCGGCGGGAGCAGAAGCGAGAGATACGAGTTCTTTGGAGAAGATGGCATATGCCATGCGATAGCGGCAAGAAAGCTCGAGGTCATATTTCGACTCCCATACCGTCCGGTACTCACAAATCGGCCAGTTAGAGAAAGCGCTTTATAAATTTGGACACGACCGGTAGGTCGTTAAAATGGGCCATTGAATTGTTCGAGTCGACATCGAATACCGGCCGCAAACGACCATCAAGGCTCAAGCTCGGCCGACTTCATAGTCGAGACCACTGGCGAGGACATGAGGAGCTCTTAGGCATATGGCTGATATCTGTTGACGGGTCGGCGGCCCAAACAGGAGCAGGTGTCGGAGTGGTCATGACGTCTCTAGAGGGGGACACATTTGAATATGTCGTCCGCTTTGGCTTTAAAGCGTCCAATAACGAGGCAGAATATGAAGCAGCGATAGCCGGAATCAGTCTATGCATAGCAGCAGGGGCCAAGAAAATAAGAATGACAACGGACTCCCAGCTCATATCGAGTCAGATCGAAGGCACCTATGAAGTCAGAGAGCCGGTAATGCAGAAGTACTTGAACAAGGTAAAGCAGATAACGGCAGGACTGCAGAGCTTCGAAGTAGCCTTGCATCCGCGAACTGAGAACATGGCTGCGGATGCCCTATCCAAACTAGCCAGCTCCAGTACGACCGATCTGAAGCGCAGTGTCATGATAGAGATACTGCCGGAAAGAAGCATAGATACCGCCAAATCAGAGGTAAACACAATTAGTCAGGGGAAAGAATGGTATGACAAGATAATGGCATACAAGCTGACAGATAATCTACCTGAGGACAAGATAGCGGCAAAGAAGCTAAAAAGGGAGGCCATGTGGTACTGCATCTTTCAGGGACAACTGTACAAAAAGGGTCTTTCACTCCCACTCCTAAGGTGCGTAACGGCTCATGAAGCCACAAAATATATTGAAGAAATACACGAAGGGGTGTGTGGAAACCATATCGGCGGGAAAACACTGGCTCTAAAAGCCCTGATAGCAGGATTCTACAGGCCGACAATGCTAGCAGATGCACAAGCCTATGTGAAAAACTGCGACAAGTGCCAGAGATTTGCTCCAGTTATACACCAGCCGTCAAATGATTTGCAGCCAATCCTAAATCCAAACCCTTTCGCTCAGTGGGGGATGGATATCATAGGAACATTCACACCGGCATCCGGAGGAAGAAAGTTCCTAATAGTAGGAATTGACTACTTCACGAAATGGATTGAGGCGGAGCCAACTGCAAAGATAACGGCGAATCAGGTAAGGAAGTTCATCTGGCAGAACCTCATCACAAGGTTCGGAATTCCTATGGGGATAGTTATGGACCATGGCGTCCAGTTTGATTGCGAACCAATAAAGAGCTTCCTGAGTCTCTACGGCATCAAGTTCGCGTATTCATCGGTGTGTCATCCCCAAAGTAACGGCCAAGCTGAGGCCGCCAACAAGCAGATCCTGAACGCGCTCAAGAAAAAGCTAGATGACCTGAAAGGCGCATGGGCCGACATGGTCCCAGCTGTATTATGGTCTAACCGGACCACCGAGAAGGAAGCAATCTGGGAAACCCCGCTCAGGCTGGCATTCGGTGCTGAAGTTGTGTTGCCGGTCGAAGTTGGGTTACCAAATTGGCGAATCTTGAACTACGACCCAGAGCTGAATGACAGATTGCACAGAGAAGACCTCGATCTCTTGCCGGAGGTAAGGCTCGCTGCAGAACTTAAGTCAGCCGCTTACAAAGACCGAATAAGCAAGGCCTACAACAAAAGAGTGAGAAGCCGGCCAATAGAGAAGGGGGACTTAGTTCTCAGACGCACATCGGCTACAGGGAAGGCCCATGCTGAGGGTAAACTGACAGCCAACTAGGAAGGACCCTACCTAGTGAAGGAGGAAATAGTTTTAGGGGCATACCGGTTGGAAGACAGGTCAGGCAAGCTGCTTAAGAATAGCTGGAACGCCAGCGTGCTCAAAAAATACTTTGTTTCATTGTTTTCTTAGTTTAATTGCATAGCTAGTAATAAAACGACATTGTTGCCATGATTAGCATTACCTAGTAGCACGGCATTGCAGCCAAAACTAGAATTATTTGCTTGCAGATTAATAATTCTGGTACGACCGGGAAGGGCCACTTTCAATAAGATGAGCATCTTCTAACCTACTATGCGGACAACTTATTTTTAGTCCCTTGGCGGTCAATGACCTAAGTGGATCTGCCGTCAGGAGAAATTAAAGTAATGAAACAAGTTCCCTTGCTGGTCAATGACCTAAGTGGATCTGCCGTCAGGAAAAACTAAAAAGACAAACAACTCTTAGTGCTGGTCAACAACCTATTCGGATCTGCCAACACAAGAGACACCTCCTGTCGGTCAATGACCTCCTTGGATCTGCCGACAGGAAACGGCCCTTACAACTCCCTTGCTGGTCAATGACCTAATACGGATCTGTCGGCAAGAAAGAGTGTACAAGGACAAATTCTACCTCTAACCGGTCCATGACCCTAGTGGATCTGCCGGGATAATATAGACAAATAAATCTATTTAACGGTATATGAACCTATGGGGATCTGCCGTTATAGTAGTTCATCGATTGCCATAGCAGGAAAAATAAAACGTTTATATCACGCACATAAAGCATAAATTATTAAACGATTACACAACCGACAGAAGAGTTTGCAAAATAAGCTCCATTGATATAATCAGTCATATTTACATCCTAGTACAAACTAGGTACAAAAAATGGATACACAGACGGCAATACCGTGAAATATGATAGGAAAAGGGGAAGACCTAGGCTAATCACCCTAAGCAGCGTCAGAAGCAAGAGCCTTCGCGGAGTCTGACACCCCGACCACAGTGGCCTCAGTATCAGACGCCTTCACGGCTTCATCAGTGGGCGCATCAGCTGCCTTAGGGTCGACAGCGTCAGGACCCTTGTCAAGGACAATAACATCATCATCATCCTTGGCAACCTCGGTGTCAGCGCTTTCCTTGATGATGCCCTGGTCCTCCGGCTCCTCGAGTTCGACGCGGGGGTCGGCATTGGCGATATCAGCCTCCGTCACCCCATAGTCCAGCTCCTCATTTTCGACCGGGAATTCGAACAACCGTTGGCCATGAGCATCCTCCACCTTTCCCCACTCGATGCCGGGGAGGGCATGCTTAGCACACCTCATAGCGACCTTGACCCAGTTATACCTATTGGCCAAACGGTGGACAAAGTCCATAGACTGGCGGTACTCGACCACGACGTTGGCCTCCCGGGCATTTGCGTCCTGGAGCTGCTCCCTTAGCTTCTGCAGCTCGATGTCCTTGTTTTTTCAGATTAAGCGTATTCGCTTTATTCAGGACATTGGCCGAGCGCAGGTCAGCCTGGGCCTTTTCCATATTGGCCTTGGCGGTTACCAAATCAGCATCCTTGCCGGTCAGTTTCTCTCTGGTGGCCTTGTGACCGTCTACTTCACCAAAGTAGGCCGCTTGAAAATACCGGTAGAGGTCACATAGCTCTTAATCGGAATGGGCCGACTGAAAGAAAAACAGAAAAAAGTTAAAGATGCAACATCAAATTTAACCAGTAAAACACATTGTTAAAAATAAACTATCAACTTACCATGGCCAGGTTATGGGCGTGAACGGCAGCGACAACGTGGACCTGCTCCAGAGGCATGTCATATTTCAGCTGGAAGCCTTTGAGGAGCCGGTAGCCAAGATCGCCGCCTTCCAGAGGGCGGTCCAGGAGCAGCGACTCATCGTCCAAGACGTTGAGCTTGGGCTTGAACAGCTCGCCATCACGGACAGGTGAACGGGTCCATCTCTTCCGGAGGATCTCCGGTATCTCGACATCAGCATGTTCGATGAACCCGATTTTGCCCATCTCAACGAACTTCCGCAGCTCCGGAATCATGTTGGGAAGAATTTGTTGCTTGTATATCTTAGGACGAATAGACGATGTCCCAACCTCAGCTACTCGTCCCTTAGGCTCTTTATCGCCCCCCTGAGTCACAGGGCCGGCAGATTCCTTAGTTAGAGCCTTCTTTTTGGGTTCTTTGTCACCCTGCCCCTCGGCCTTCCTCATTTGAGGAACGACAGATGGTGGCTTGCCGGCAGGAGGAGGCAAAACCTTCTCCGGGACATGACCGACATCACCGCCATTACCGCGGTCGGCTCCCGACTTTGCTTTCCACCCCGTCCACCTATGGATAGGGGAATAGAGGCGAACTTCCTTGCAGGCTTGGGAGGCATGTTGCTGATTGGAATATAGTTTTGGTTGAGATGGAGTGCTTCCCGAATCAGATGTTCTCGGCCTGAAAATTGTTAAGACGCATGTCAGTAAAGTTCAAAACAAATAATAATAGTAAAGACAATGAAATGGCGGCAAATAAGAAGATCAATCTCCAGGTGACCGGTATAATCCTTAGTTACCATGAGGGTCAAATTGGCAAAAGCCTAATGCAGAAAGAGCTGCGTTGCCTAAGATATACTTGACGTGAGGCAGCCAGTTCAGCGGCACAGGGACGGGTTTTCCACCCTTGGGGCCCGGCTTGGAAGACGCCTCAAAAAAGTTTAAAATCGCATTCAAATCAGACTCTCGTTTGCGTGTCAAAATATGGTACGATTCGATTTACGATTGTGCGATTCTATTCATCTAGGGAAAACCTCGCAAATTTAAATCATGCCAATACAATAATAGATATATATTTTAGTTATTATAGTGGGTAATGTTTTTTTCAATATTTTTCTTTTAATTTAATTTTACCTCCGATGAAAATCGAGTATTGTAGAATCTTCGTTTCGTTTGTTTAGGATGTCGGTTTCGGATTAAACTCGATTTTCTTTGATAGCCACCTTTGGTGTACATAGACATCCGGCCGCCACGACCAAGTTCCTTGTCGGCCTTGGACCTTTTCTTCTTGCCCTTCCCCTTGCCCTTCGCGGAACCGTCTTCTTTAACCCAATGACGCTTCAGGGAGAGGTTTAGGGTCCGGGAAAGCAAAATATTCGGCCCCTTTGCGGCAAAAGGAGTTACTTAATGCCGTCTTTCTCCAGCTTTTGTCAATTTGTATAAAATAGGAACTGCCAGCCTCACATGGCAGCATATACAAGTCATCTAGTGTTTCGTCATCATCTTTCGGGATGACTTCCGGAGGATCTTCATCGTCGTCGGCTTCTAGTGAGACCGACTCAATGTCCGACATCATGTCGCGCAAAATACTGTCCACATCTTCTGAGGCAACGGAAGAAACCTCGTCTTCCATTCCGTCATCCTCCTCCATCTCGTCATCAGACGATTGAGCATTTGGTGCTCCCTCCTCCAACACCACTGCCGGTCTAAAGGACGAGGGTTCGCCAGGGGGATTACCTGATGTACCGACTTATGGAGGAAATAGTAGGGGAGAGCGTTCAGCCAATCCCATCATAGTACCGCACTGGCCGGATACTGGCACTCCTATAACGGCCCCATAGGCTCTAATAGCGGTAAGAGGGGAAACGTGTAATACCGGCTCCTCACGAGTTCTACCAAAAGTCTTTGCAGGTCCGACTAGAATTACTCCTACGTTCTTTGGTCAAGTCTACTACCGGCGAGCTAGCAGATACTACCGGGCTAGAGGATTTACTATTGGAAGCAAAATCGCTATCGGTCATGGAAGGGGGCTCTCAGAATGGTTTTGCGAATCAGAATTGGAAGTTCGAGACATGATTAAAAGCAAGTATTGCGAAAAGACAAAGGAGATTTCTGGGAAATACCTGGAAAAAGGAAAGTGGCGAAAGAGAAACATGAACGAGCACTAAATCGACCGGCAAGAAAGCTCAAAAGAATGGCAGAATGCGACTCGGAATCTCACGACGAAGACTTTGTGATTGTTTAGAGCGAGTTTGGCCGGAATTCAGAGAAATTATGAGCGAACGAAGATTTTTGAGTTCAGAGAGGGAGAGCGCTTGAATGGTGTTCGAAATTTGAGAGCAGTTTGGAAATGAGCAAATGAGGTTGGCCAAACCCTATTTATAGGGGAACTCATGGCCCGGATCAAGTGACTCTCCGCCTTCCCGTCCAGATTATGCCACGTGGAGTTTAGCTAGAAACAGCTGTGGGTAGTTACTGACATACTAGTCACATCCTCACACAAACCAAGGCGACGATTCGTATTCCGCAAGCCAACCTTATTTCCGAAAAATCCTAACGGCCTTGAAGTGAAGGCGTGATTTTCGCATCACCCATGACGGTTTCACATTCGCTAAGCGGGATATGCCGCACCGGTCATACGGCTTGGGGGCTAGTTGTATCGGGTCGTCTAAGTTCCATACCGGTCCAATCTGGACCGCTATTGACCGTCATGGTCAACTCATCTGAGGAAGTCCCATTGACTGGGAATCCGCCAAGCACGATACCGGCATCTATGCCATGTCGGCTAGGTTCAAATACCTTACCGGTGTCTCTTACTTGGGCCATTGTTAAATGGGCACGGGTCCGATCCAATACTTACTCAATGCGTCTGTGGGCCTAAAGATAAGTATCAAAAGAGGATAGAATTGTATTCAACCAATAGGAGCAGTGTCCTACCTTGCTTAGGACACTGCCGGCTCCTATAAATACCCCATGATCTGAGTCATAAGGTACGTTCACATATACTATTATACTGTACTTGAGATCTACCGGTCATTACCCTTTACTGACTTAGGCATCGGAGGGGCGTTCCTCGGATCAACCCCCGAGGTTAGTTTTCGTGTTCTGTCTTGCAGGACATCAAACCGGCATATAGTTGAAGGATACCAGTTCACTCCAACAACATTTATTCCATACCGGAACACAACACAAGTGACGTTTTTATTCAACTTTCCATTACTGGATTTCTATATGGAGAGGGTGTCAACAAAAATGACTAACTTTCAAAGTCACACAAATTATTTTCTTGTAGGACTTCAATAGTGAATTTATTGATGAATACTTCACACCCTCTATTCCAAAATAATCATTTTAAATAAGAAAATTTGTTAGAAACAACCTTTTAAATACAAGTTTTTGCGAGAAACGACCTTTTAAAAAAAATCTGGCAAAAGAAGACCTTAAGAAGAAAATATTTTGCGAGGAATAACCTCGACCCATTTTTCGACATTGACCAAGCATTTTTCAACGTTAACTCGTTAAAACCAAACATGTGGGGGGAACGTAAACTGCAGCTTTTATGTTTCAACCCTGTTTTTCTCCATTTTTCAACATTGACCAAATATTTTCCGATGTTGACTTTATCAGTATATGAAGGGAAATGAGGTTGAAACATAAGAAATGTGGGTTACATGCCTTTCCATATTTGGTTTTAGTGAGTCGAAGCCGCAAAATACTTGGTCAATGCTCGGAAAATGGGTCAAGGTTGTTCCTCGCACAAAAAATTGCTTTTAAGGTCTTATTTTGCTGATTTTTTTTAAAAGGTTGTTTCTCACAAAAAACTTGTATTTAAAAGGTTGTTTCAGATAAATTTTCCTTTTAAATATATACTTCACAAGCACAGAATCCACAAACTAGATATTACTTTCAACGGTTTTTCTAATAGAAAAATTGTACATTTAATCGATTTATTCTTTCCTTTTTAGTGGAAGGTATAAAGAAGAAAAATGTTATACTTCCTTCGTTCTGTTTTAAATGAAACGTTTGCTTTTTCACGCAACCCAACACGCTTCTTTAATCATTAATATCTTTAGTTGTGTACACGTGAAAAATATAAAAAAGTTATAATTTGATAGTATGCATCGAGACGAATCTAACAAGATCCCACTTGACTATGTTTTTCTTTATATAATGGCGATAAATTGGAGTCAAAATTGATTAATGAATAGTGTCATTTCACCCAATGTTTCATTTAAAACAGAACGGAGGAAGTATATCTAACGGTTAGATATCAAAATTTTGGAATATGAGTTTGTGGAGCATTTTTGTAATTTCAATTGAAGTGGGGCTCCTATTTCACGTTTAGAAATATTACAATTAGGGTATGTTCTCTTCGGCATTAAACAATTGAACTATACTGAATTGAACTGAACCGAACTGAACTGATTGCAACGAAGCGACCGAATTAAATTATAACTAATAGTAATGATAATAATTTAGCTTTCATTAATTAATAAATATAAATTAATAAATAAATAATAGTAATAACAATATTGATATAATATAATATACTTCCTCCGTTTCACAATACATGCATCATTTCTCATATGAGCACTATTCATCAACCAACTTTGACAATCTTTCTCTCAAAATTATTTAAGAAAAAACATAGTCGAGTGGGGTCTTGTTAAATTCGTCTCAATGCGAGGATTTCAAATATCAATTTTTTATAATTTTTACCTATACACAATTAAAGATATTATTGTCGAAATAAGAGCATTGGAGTACGTGAAAAAGCAAATGGTGCATGTATTGTGAAACGGAGGAAGTAATATAATACTCCCTCCGTTTTCTTTTGTTTATTCCTATTTGGAATCGGGGAAAAACCAATGCAACTCAAAAAATGGGCAAGATTCCACTAATTTAAATAAAATTAAATTAACTAAAAATAAAGATTCTAGCCCTTTTGAGTTATTCTATGTTAGACAACCAATGATACAAAAAGTTTGAGGGGTAAAAGAGTAAAGTAACTACAAACTAGTGTGAACACATTTATTGCTCTTTGAGTTAATCAATGTTAGACAACCAATTAGGCAAAATTTTGAGGGGTTAAAAGGTAAAAATGACTACTAAATAGTGTAAACTCATTTATTGCAACATAAAACTAATAGAAAATTTAATTCATAAATTATATTATTTATGGAAAGATTCAAAATAAGAACAACATATTGAAATTTCCCAATGAGGAATACAAGAACAACAAAAGAAGACGGAGGGAGTATAATATAATATAATATAATATAATATAATATAATATTATATTATATTATATAAATTGATGATAATAATAGTTTTTAATAATATAATATGTTAATATTTAATAATTATTATAATAATAAAAATATTATTTAATTAATAATAAATTCATAATAATAAGTTATTAAATAAAATAATATTAAGTTATTAAAAAATAATAATAAATTATTAAATAATAATAATAAATTATCTAATAATAATGATAAAATATTAACTAGTAATAATAATAAACTATTGAATAATAATAATAAATAAGAATTAAAAAAAAAGAATTAGCAAGGACAAATATTATTGAAATGTGTACTTCTTGGGCTTGAATTATCATTTTCAATATAATTAGCAAAATCATATAAAAAAAAGAATTAGCAAAATAATAATTAATAATATTAAAATAATAATAATAATATTAATATTAATAGTAATAATGATAGTAAAAGCAATAGTAATAGGAGTAATAATAATAATAATAATAATAATAATAATAATAATAATAATAATAATAATAATATAATAATAGTAATTGTAATAATAATACTAAAATTAATATTAAAATTAATATTAATATTAATAATAGTAATAGTAATAGTAATAGTTGTAGTAGTAGTAATAGTAGTAGTAATAATAATAATAATAATAATAATAATAATAATAATAATAATAATAATAATAATAATAATAATAATAATAATATAATATTAATGATAAAATAATCGTAATTGTAATAATAATAATTATTATCATTGTTTTATTATCAGAGAAATAAATTAGGAACTGAATTGAGGGCCGAACCTAACGGCGGTGCAGATTAGCGGCCGGCCGAAAATAAGATGGGGTGAACAGGCCCTTAGATATCTAGCCTTTCTCAACAAAGAATGCTTAAATAACCATTTCTCTCAAGGGAATTGTCACTTTTACATAACTTACTGTAAAATCCAACAAGAACCCACTCCATGTAGCTGTGTTTTATCATACATTCGAGTAATACCGTGACTCCGTGAGCATAGTACACCCATGCTTTTTTTTTTGCTCATTACTCATTTGAAATCATCTAGATAAGCAGAATATACACAAAAAGAGAGAGCTCCAAATGAGCATATGAGTACACCCGAGTGTGTGATGAATGTTCTCGATAGTGTTTTAGTTTATTGTAAACAGGAGATAGTTGTGATTCAATTTTAAAAAGAATATCAAATTTTGGGACTTATTATTTTTTTTTACAATTATTATCATTAATTATCCTTAAAATTATATAATAATGTTTATTTAAATTATATAATATTAGTATATGTAGTACTCTTTATAACCAATAGGAATAAAGATGAGGATTTTAGAAAGAAAGAGGACACTGAATAAGTATATAATTGTCACAAAAATAAACTTTTTCTTATCCCCCCTTCTCTCTTACTCTAGAAACTCTCTTTTTGCCTCACAAATCCATGATACTATTATTATCTCAAAGTCCAAGAAAACAAACTCTCATCATCCACAATGTCCCCCCTGCATTGGAATATGACTTATCAACACCTCCCCTCTAATACAGACCCAATTATACTCTGAGCCTTTATTTCTCACTGTACTGCTTGTTAGTTGTTCCCACTTCTCTGCATAAATATTGCCTTTCAACCCATCTTTGGTCCCTCACACTTTTCTCTCTCTTCCTTCCCTTTTCATTTTTCTTTCCTTTCTCTCTCACAAATTCCTCCCTTTTTTCTTTCAAAAACAAATACTAATCTTATCATGCCTCCTCTCTCGTCAGGTCCAGGCTCTTCCCTTAGAGCCAAAAAACTTCATCTCCTGCTCATCACCAAATCTTATTGTTTTGTCACTCTTATGATTATCATCCATCAACATATATACTTCTTGCCATGAAAATGGTTTTGGCGATATCTCTCCTGAGCTTATTCTTCTTACCTCATATCACTTCCGTTTCTAACTCCACGAACATCACTTGACTTTTCTTGACCTTGCAAGTCCATGGACGTGGGGGTGTCAGTCTACCAGCTCTCTATGCTCTTTCAAAGGCTAAAAGTCAAAGCCTCTCACTCTCTATTCATGAATATCCTCCTTCCTGTCTATCCCTCTTGAGCTTTAACTTTTTGTTTGTATATAGTTCCTTTTTCTTTCATATTTGAGTAGCTTATTAGTGATGTTTTGAGGTTCTTATTTTTTATATTTTTCAAGTAGTACTCTATGAAGATGTTTTTGTGTTGGTTCCTTATTTATAGAATCTCATGTAATTTTTAGGGTAAGGTCATGGCACAAAAATATACTGCATAATCTGTGCTATTAGAAAGTTAGGGTTTCGGTTTGCCCTACCCACTGTTACAAGGTATTACTTCATCTGTTTCTTCTTAATATTATTTCACTACTTTGTGAAACTACATAAAAATCTATTCTTAGTTTATTTGAATGCAAATCTTATGCACACTGCAATTAGAATGAGTACTTGAGAAAATGACTTAAACTTCTAAAGTTATCCTGGCTGTAACCAATGCTTTAAGTGGAAATAATGATTGGTGACGTGAGTGAAATGATTATTACTTGTTCTCTTACAACATTAAAAAAACACAAAGTAGTCATCCTAATTAGTGACAACAATTGATATTAAATAATTAGTACTATTGTTTTGCCAAATCACAGTGAACTGTTGCTTTTCTTTTTCTTTTTTGGCTTTTTATCTTCTAAGGATGGCTAAGAACAGTTCCAGATTATATCAGTTAAAATGAAATGTTCAAAACAAAAAATGGGGGTACCAAAAAAGAGGAAGTGAAAGAAAGCAAAAGATTCAGGAAATTCTAGGGTCCCAATGTGACTCCTTTAATCCTTTTATGTGTGACTATTTATGGAAAGTATTGGCATTTGCATCATGGAAAAAAATTTCCCTTTTTAGAACTTTTGTAGGCCATAAAAGCAAATCTTAGTCTCTCTCTCTAAGCTCCACTAAAATTTGAGAAAATATCCATACTTCCACTCTGCGTATTCACCTCACCAATATAGTGAAGCTGAACTTCACGTTAGTTCTCCACCCAGGAGCAACTTTACCATATTCCGAAATTCAACGTAGGTTTTGGACGAGATCTAAACCTACCCTCAACGATTTATGTACAAACACAATTTACTTTCTATCATTAGTAGTGTAACTTTTGATTATCATAAGCAAGTTGCAGTCGAGGAATCTCAGTTCATAATCGATACGAAAATATTTTCACTTATAACATATTTCGAGTATACATCCATCAACAATGTTGGAATCACAAATCATATATTTGTATATTAGATCAAAAATATTGTATGAGGAAACAAACATATCACTGCTATCTATTAGCTAAATTAAGAGGACGATATATTGATTTCAATATACAACAATTGCGATTATATATATACAATTAAAAATCCTTATGACCAAAATATGTGCATGTAGGATATGAACTAGATAGCCACAGATTGCAGCCTGTAAAATAATCTCGTCGCTTGCAGTTTAACTCTCCTTTATAAATTGCAAAGTGAATCTCTATGTTACTTAATATACCACTTTGTTGTAAATTTCTATTACAACAATCGGAATCTTGCAAGAGTTTAGTATTAGGACTTAAATGTTAGTCTCAAGTCCTTGTATTGTTCCATTCCTTTGTCAGCAATTGTTTCGCATAACTCATTAAGGTGCCATGTAATTGTTCAAAGGTGTATCATACACCTAACGTGAAGTGGATCCGAATACAGGTGGTATCTATATGCTTTGAAATGGCAATGAACCTGATTTCTTAAGGATACACTGGCCGAATAAACATGCGAACTTGATTTCTACACTTCTGCATAGTGAGATTGACACTATTCAGGCTGAATTAGCCAAAAAATAGTTTCTAGTAAAGTTTGTTTCAAACTGTTGGTAAAATATGTGTAATCATAACAATTGGAACTAGATCCATCCCGCAAGTGGCCGGAGCGTTACATTATCCGAGCCACAAAGTCTGCATCACTCTACTAGGAGATGATAACTTTACAGAACATAACAGATATGGAGACCTTGTTATGACATATCACCAAGGACATGATATATACAAGAACAATGAGCAATAGAAAGGAGGGGGGGGAATCTATGAATAATTCAAACATTGATCAATTTTTCATTCCTACAATGATAAACTGAGGTTCATTTTAAGCAGCAAGCACTAGCACCTTTATTGTTCCTTGACTATTGGCAGTTAACAATGTAGGACTGTCACTCTTCCAGCATACAGCACTGATGAAATAGGCTCCAGCATCTTCATCAGCGTCTTCAACATCCGGTGATCCAAATTTGTGACATGTTACCGGTCTAGAAATTTCCTATAATTAATGTAATTTCATTTTACTTCAATTAGCTGACATGCTCAAATTGTTCATAAGAAGATGGCAAATGTATCTATGAATACTGACCTTGTGATATACAAATACTTCATTAGTTTCACTACCACAGGCAATGTATTCACTGTTCACAGAAAGTCCTACGAAGTTCTTCTCGTTAGTATGGCCCCTAAATGTACGAACCTGCAAAATTCAATGGCAGATTTAGAGACAATATAAAATCTTCATATATAAACATTAGTTGTCAAGGAAAGCATGATATCAATCACAATTCAGAATTTCTCTTTTTTCCTTCTCCATTCTCTTGTTTTTCGGCTCTTATTTTACCAGGCCATAACAAATTAGAAATCGTAAGAACTCACTGGTAAGCTTTCTTTCACATCCCACAGCCTCAATGTGCTGTCTGTTGATGCTGAAGCAAGCTCATTAGTTGATAAGAATTTGACATATGAAACAGCTTTCTTATGCCCACCAAAGATATGAACTGGCTGGCTTATATTTCTCAAATCATAATAATGAATATGGTGGTCAGCAGAACCAACCTGCACATAAAGTTCCATTATCTAAGAATAGGGACTATGTCCAGCATAACAAAAACAGTGACTGATTACAAGAATCTATCGCAATAAAGAAAACAAACTTTATCAACTAGATGGGCACATTGCATAGTAAGGGATGATGTTAATGCAGAATACAGGAAGAGAGTTCAAGTCAACAACATCAACTTACAGCTTCACTAAGCCTTCTGCTCAAGACTCAAGAAAATAACTAGATGCACCCAAGAATCAAGGTAAAATATAACTATCCAAAAAAACAAAGAAAGGAGAAAGGCAAAGGCAAGGTAACAAAAAACATATTAAAGTTTGAGAGGAAGTAATCATGCTTGAACAGTGCATACCGCAATATGATAGCTAGATCCTGGATTGTACTTGACACAACATATATTTGCCTTCATGTCAATGTTAAGCACACTAGCTTCCTGCTTTGTACACCACACTTTTACCTGCCAAACAGAATTCATGAGCTAAAAATATAAAATTTGAACTCTTCTTGCATACAAGAGCTTCATTAAAGTGAGATGATAATTTGTTGGTTAGCAAGTAACCATGTGTCTTCAGATTTGAGAGAGAGAACTGAGCAGATTATCCAGATTCTTATCTTTAATAAATGAAGTTTGACCCAATATAAGGATTCTGCTCACTTTCTTCTCCAACTACCAATGCATTTGCATTCCTCAGATATCTAGCACGTAAAAACAAAGGCATAGAAAGAGACAATGAAGATGCATGGGATAATGCAGGTAAGACCAGACAGAATAGAGTGTAACATAATTCCCTAATCTCCCCGTGAACTGCAATCCGAAGAAAGTGAATTACGGTCGATCTTCGCCTATTTTTTTTGCCCATTTTGGGCGAACCGCGAACTGAAAAAGCGAATTATGTTACATGAGAAATTTCACTCTGCTTTCGTATCTTTGGATTTGCTGCATGTTACTTCTTTCCATATGGCATTCAACGACAGATCAAATTTGCATAATCTTAAGAATGTTATAGATCATGGGTAAACAAATCTCCATGTGGCATTCGACGATAGATTGAGCAAGATTGGCTGTCTCCAGATGCATAATTGCAGGCAACATAGTTTCGAAAATCTTGCACAAGTATCTGGAGTCATAGATGGTCTTCATTATTATTCTAGGCAACAACACTATCCTAAGTCCAAACAATCTGATACAGAAGCAAAGGTTCCATTTAGATTTCAACAATCTTACTTCTTACCTGACTTTTAAATATTTGGGTCTGGATTATTATACAAATAGAAGTTGTAATTGGTCTTTTGCATGGACTAACTCATACTCCCTCTAGCTTTATTAGTTTACCCACTTTCCTTTTTGGGTTGTCATTTATTAGTTTACCCATTTTTGCTGCTTTTGGAATGGTCCTACCAATTTTATATTACTTCCTCCGTAACAAAAAAAGTGCAACATTTGCCATAATGGAATGTAACACAAAAAATTGCAACAATTTGAAACTTACCTTATTTAGTAAAGTTTTTCAACAAAATTACAAAATTGCCATTACTTAAGAAAATAATAATCTAATTATAACATCCTAATCTTCATTACATTTTAAACACAAATTCATTAATCTTAATTATTCCACACATCACCACCCACCCCACTCATCATCACCACCCACCCCACTCATCATCACCACCCTCATTCATCATCACCACTACCACCAACCTCCACTCATCATTACCACCACCACCCATCTCGTTTTCATCATTTCCACACATCACCACCACCCCACTCTTCACAACCACAACTCGACCGCCAACCACCACCGAAATCATCATTGACCCCAATGTTCGAGAGGAAAACGTGACCACCAACCCATAATTCAACGATAAAGAGGAGCAACGAAGAGAGAAGATGGCGAAAAAGAGCGACGAAGAGAGAGAAGACTAGGTTTTGGGGGTCGATTCGTTGCAATTTGGGTTTGGGGTTCGAATTTTGTGGGTTTGGGGGTCGAAATCAGGATATGGGGTTTCAAATTTGGGGTTTTGGGGGGTCGAAATCTGGGTATGGGGTTTCAAATTTGGGGTTTTGGGGGGTCGAAATCTGGGTTTGGGGGTTCGAATTTTGTGGGTTTGGGGGGTCGAAATCTGGTTCCAGATTTGGCGTTTTGGTTCGAAATTTCTGGAATTTTGCTCGAAGTGAGAGAAGACGGTGGTGGTTGGTGCTGAGTGGGTAGTGGTTGTTGGTGGTGGCTTTTGTGAAGGCGGTGAGTGGTGGTGAAGGCGGTGGTTGGTGGGGTGGACGCTGGTGACGGTGGTGGTTGGTGCGGTGGTCGGTGATGAAAGTGGTGGTGGTGAAGGCGGTGGTTGGTGGGGTGGACGCTGGTGACGGTGGTGGTTGGTGCGGTGGTCGGTGATGAAAGTGGTGTTTGATTATTTAATCTTCTCTCTCCTCCTTTTCTCCTAATCTTCACTTACCAAATTCTCTATACGAGTCCGTGCCCACCAAATTTGTTGCACTTATTTCGTTACGGAGGAAGTATTATCTTTACAATAAAGTTTTTCTCACTCTACTCTCTTGGCCCACAACATTAACTTCAATACAATATGCCCAAAGAAGTGGGTAACCTAATATAAACCGGAGGGAGTATTTCCACAGACTTGTTTAGAATCAGCAATGGTTAACAAACACGGAACAGAGTTTCTCGCTCACAGAAACAAGATGGATGCAACTTAGCCACAATTAGCCGTCAAGAAGTATTTGAACTCTTAACACAGGCTGGAGTGGACCCCAAGATTTAGTGGTTGCCATTATATTTTTTAGTTAAGATCATTAGGTGTCTTAAGTATTTTAAGATAATTAAAAATATAATTAGCTAGTTTTATCGTATGATAAGTAATTTTGGTAATTTTGATCACTTTGTCACCGATAGATTATTTTATTAGGAGTTTATTATTCTTAGATTTCTATTTCTTTTAGGGTTTATGTTAGTCAAACAACCCTAATTTGGATCTAATAAGGGGACTTCTATACTTTATTATGAGGAGAGTTGGATATCGATAATTGTGTTGAACTCGTGCTTGATGGATTTTTTAAGTATTTCCAAGCAAATACCTAACCCTTTCTCTCGTCGTTTGCGCACTGCAAAACCCTCTAACCTCACGCCTTTAAAGATCTACCTTTTTAAATATTATTTGGGTCTTTTCATGTCCATATTATTCTCTCATAATATCCACTTGTAGCTCAAAATTCCTCAAAATTACATGCAACTAGATTCTCAAAGGTGACTTCTATTTCTCACAATATCCGGTCCCATAGAGATTCTAAGGAGATCGCATGGAAGAAAGGGTGACTAACCTTCTTACTAATTACTATCATGCTTCAGCTATGTCAATTGATATGGAAAATCAAAAGTCCTACTGGGAGGGTTATACCTGATCAAAGTGGGGTCTTCAAGTGAAAAAAGCAGAAAAGAACAAACCCAAGGAACACTAATGCCAAAGTGGAAGGCCACACAATAGAAACTATATCATTGACTTCATCTTTCTTAAGTTGCTCAAGAACATAAAGTATTGCAGAGGACTAAACCGGACTTCAGTTGAAAAACAAGTGAGATTATCATTTCTCAAGACTAGCTTCACTCACAACCATATTTTTCCAAAGTCCTAAAATTAGAGGAATAATGCCAAAAGGTTGAGGAGCTCCACTTTTAACTCCTCTCTGATAATGGTTCTGAAAAGCAACTGGCACATGAACAGAGGATTGACCTCAACGAAAAGTAAAGCTGTATTACCTGAGACAAAATTTATACTAAATATATTCGCTCGTTGTTTTGCCCTTAAACAATGAAACCGGGTTTCTAAGAAAACCATTGTCAAGAAACATAAGAAACTACAATCAGACCAGCATTCACCATAATATTAATGGAAAGAAAGGGTGACCTTCTAGGAACAGTTCCCGACCTAACCAAACTCAACAACTGGCTTATTGTTTCTTTACTTTCATTTGGACCATTTATTACTCAACAACGCCACCCTAAAGGCAATGGTTACAACCTCATTCTCCAATTTCACCCACAGTACCCAAGCACACAACAAAACTACCACCATATGCACACAACAGAACTAACAAGGACAATTGATCATGCTGCGTTATTGTTAAGACCTCGGATCACTTTCTTATGAGATTAGATCCGATATCAGATTAAGCATCAGAAGCTTCTCAATGACAGATCAAATACCTTACAGTCATCACTGCCAGATACAAGCATTGAAGGTTCTGTGCACGAGAAATCGACACTCCATGCCCGTTTTTCATGCTCTTCATACTCCATCACACTCTGCAGAAACAGGTGCACAAAAATGGTGAAACAGAAAGAAATGTGCAAAAATAATAGGACAAAGCAAGCATCATAAAATGGAAAGCAAATTGCAATATCTATCAACTATTAATTTGTTACCTGGCGCGTCGTCACATCCCATACAGTAACTATTCCCTCATAATCACTACTAGCTATTTGGTTCTTAGTAAACTTGTTCCAGCTCAAACAACTGAGTTTGGACAAAGTTGATATCTCAACAACAGGACAGTGTGCATCTGCAGGTTCATTCACAACCTGGAAAGCAAAGGAGAAACCAATGTAATGCAAACCAGCCAGTTGTTCTCAAATCCTAAATCCTAATGGAGACAATAGCATTGTGTAGCAGAACTTCGGATTTAACCCAGATGACTGCACCAACGGTACATGCACAAAATAGATAAATGCACAAAACAATTTAGAAGTGACTGAAAATTAATATGAAATCCTAAAGTTAACAGATCAATCAAGTTTATACCAGACAAAGACACAACACAAGTTTGAACCATTTATGAAGGTATCGAACTGGCCAAAAGTTGAATGAAAGAAGGAAGAAAATTGTTCACTATAATTTATTTTTAAATTGATAAGGTAAAATACTAAAACGCCTCTTGCAGGGCCCTAGTTACAACCACTCCCCTTCCATCAACAGAAAAAAAGAAAGCAAATATACAATCATGCTCCCAGGGGAGTTATAAGCACCAAGAAATGCTCCATTTCCTGATTCTCAATGCTGTGATACTCATATAAGCACTTCATTTAGTACAATCGATTACTCCGTCTGTCCCATATTATTTGCGAGAAACAATATTGGCACGATATCTTAGGAAAGTGAAAAAGTAGAGAGCCCTACTCTAGAGATAAAGTTAAGGATATCTGGCAACAAAAGTGGGATAGCTCAACAAGGAAACCATGGGAAATAAAATGGGACGGAGGGAGTAACACAAAGTCAATGTGTTCTACACAACCTTAAACAAAATGAGGCCTCAACGAGTAAAGCTCCTTTTTTCTCCTTTCCCCAGTCACTCTTCCTTAAGGTTAGAAGTCCTAATGAAGATTACGGGAACACACCCTTGATCCTCCTGTAAAGTAAACCCAGCTAAAAGTTTCCTGGATCTCTGACAATTCGGTAACAATTAAAGCAGTCATCTGAAAGACAAGTATGGGAGGTGCCTCCAACTGAAATTGTAATCCACTACCACAAGTGCTGAGTCCTGAGACAGAATCGGCTCATAAGGACCAGCTACAAACATAAATTCATTTATGTATACTAGCCACCAAAAGAAATAGATCCGCCCCCTCACAACTTGCAAACTTCAAGAGAAAATGAAGGTAAATTTCACAGATAGAAGCCAAAAGAATGTGCACGGTATTCAAAAATATGATGTTGCCACAAAATATCCAAATGCCTAGACAGCATCTATGAAAGTGCTTTTATCAATGGATTTATGTTCACTAATTTCTTACACAGACAACAAGAAGCCGTAAGATTTTGAGTCAGCTTACCGAGGAGAAGTCGAAAACTTTAATTCTTCGAGAAACACCAGCTGTAGCAAATAACTCATCATCACGGTCAAATTCTATGCTGTAATAAGAGAAACACTTATGATATCAGTCAATATTTGTCCCCAGCCAAATAGATAAAAGGGACATATATATAACAGGCACCTAAACGCTTTGCTCCCCTCCCTCCCCCCTCTCTCTCTCTCTCTCTCTCTCTCTCCCCTCTTAGAAGGGTGGGTTTCTAAAAAGGAGCCTCTGGGATCTAGCCTAGGGCAATATTGAGCTGGAACAAGAGGATCATGCAATTACGCTCAACGAAAGTGGAAACTTCCTTTCAAATCAAATATCCATGCCAGATACCCAATGAATGGGCAGCGTCACTTCAACTTAGCCCAAAGTCACATAAAAAAGTTGAAAATGATCAAGTTGAACCCATTGATTAGATGGTGCTTCCAATACTTGCTAACTGAAAAACAAAGAAAGAAAGTCCATTTTATAACGTAGTTAAACAGTCAAGCCAGCGATTTTCTTCTCAAAGTAACAGAAATAATCTTTTTCCATAGACATTTATGCCATTTTAGCCAAGTCCATGTGTTACAGGACCTGGTGCTAGTTGAAGCTCCAAGGCGTTGGCCAGCCACCCAGTAACCCATTTACAATTAAGAATCATACTGATCCATACACATACTAAGTTGGATAGAAGCCTTCTTTGAACGCAATATGAACATAGCTAGGTACAACAAACATGAAAATTAGTGGCATCATACTCACACCCCGTCGAGAATTAGGTGTCAGGTTTATTACTTAAACATCCAATTAGAAAAGGAATGATCACCTGCTTCTTACCACTCCCCCCCCCACACACACACACACAACAGTGGGCTACGGAAAAAATAAAATAAAAATGTAACAGAAAGGAGAAAAACAAGGTTAAAGGTTCACCTTGATACGATATTGGCTGAATGAAAAGGGTCCCCGTGTTTGAGTTCTGCTATAACTCTCAAGCGACTGTTTAACATAAAACCATAACAAGTGAATTTTTACGTCAAAAGGCACAAGAGCACCAAAAAATCACGTTAAATGACGTAAAGCTAGTCGAGAAAAGAGAAGGGAAAATTTGAACCTGTAATGAGTGAATGTAGACAGTACAGATTGAAACTCAGCAAGACCTGCACTATAGCCTTCTCTCTGCAAAAACGTTGGATCTCTTTCATCTTGTCTGACTGGCTGGCCACCCAATTGGCGACGCTTTTGCAGGTAACATTCTTGCAAGTCATTGAACTGTAACCATATGAAATGAAGACTTGTAAAAGCAACTTAACAACAATATTGTGCTCAAGAACATAATACATACAACGAACACCAAACCAATTGGAAGTTCATGAAGGGGGAAGCCTAATACAAGTGCTTGCATATGAATGCTCATATGTGAGCAAGCTCTTGCATGGAAATGATATCACATATTGCACCAAAAAGGGATAAAAACCGACAATTCTAAGCTGAATTTCAACCCTAACAAGTAGAATGATTCAACATACATACATATGCCCACACCCAAAGGCACTTGGACAAATCCTCTCGCTCACTGGTAGTACTTAGCAAGAAAAGCAGAAAAAATCTACTTCCTATTCAACATATCATCTTATACAGTACTCCGCATATAACAAAAAGACGTGAATAACTACGAACCTGCACATGGATTCTTTTTTTTCTCATCACAGCCAAACCTGACTGGCTAATGTATTGTGAGTCTAAACCACTTAAAGCATCCTTTCTTGAAGGCCCTTGGGAGCCTTGAGCCTTTCCATCCATCTTCTTGTTCTGGAAACTTCCTGCAGCCAACCCTCCTAGTGAGCCACGAGAACCAGAAGAAACACCGCCACCACTCCTATCGGCTGTTGAAGGCCATAATTTTGGGGAAGGATCATCACTGAGCATTCTCAGTTTCACTGAATACCTATCCCTTGCTCGATATAATTCCATCCTATGTCTCTCCACAGCAGTGATGTCCTCTTTAATGTACTGAAGGTCACCTTGAATCTGGAAGATGAAGAGTATGTAGTACATGACGATCCATATTGATAAGATATAGCTTTAATTAATACCTACCAAAGCAGTACTATTAAAGAACTATTCTCCTAGTCAACAAGGTTGAAACTTGTATATTAAGCCACACACCTCGCTAAGTTCATCAACTTTCTGCTTCCTCAAGCAATGCAGGAAATCTAGCAAAATCTGCATATTTCTCTCTGCTTCTTCTTGCTCCATCTTTCTCTTTTTCTCTGCAAGAAGTGACATGAGGGTGTCCACCTCCTTGACTGACACTTCACAACCCTGACTACGAATCATAAACACACATAAGATTTCACGAAAACCAAACTTTAAAGAAAACATGGCTGAATGAGTGCCATGAACAGAACTGTGTTTGAAGATAAGACTTTCCCATGATATGATCTGAGACACACAACAATTTCCAAAAATTTAAGCTAATTGGCATCATCCAGAAAACAACATTTGTTCCAGTAAAATTCTTATATGGACCTGGTCCACACTAAATTAGTGTGGACCTAATGCTAATTCACGTAATTTATGAAAAAAAAAAAGGGTCACTACAACAACAACAACTAAGCCTTATTCCCAAAGTGATTTGGGGTCGGCTAACATGAATCGTCAACTGAAACCGTCACCAAAGGAGATGGCATCGCCAAGAGTGATAAAAAGGTTTTTTTTTTTTTTTTTTTTTTAAAGCAAGGTTTACACCAACAAGTTTTAAAAGAGGTTTTCAACAAAAGGTTTTAATACCAACACAATTGAGAAAAACAAATAAATGCAGAAATCACACCCCTTCCTCCACATGGATACTGCCCCTCCACTCACTTCTATCCAACGTCATGCTCTCCTCAATCCCAAGTAACCTCATATCACTTTCAATTACCTTCATCCAAGTCATCTTAGGTCTTCCCCTACCCCTTACAACTTGGTTACTCCTCCACTCTTCAATTCTTCTCACCGGTGCATCACCTGATCTCCTTTTCACATGACCAAACCATCTTAACCGATTCTCCCTCATCTTTTCTTCAATGGATGCAACTCCAACTTTTTCCCGGATCACTTCATTTCTTAATCGGTCTTTCCTTGTGTGGCCACACATCCACCGCAACATACGCATCTCCGCCACGTTCATCTTATGGACGTGGCATTGTTTCACCGCCCAACATTCGGTGCCATATAACAAAGCAGCCTAATTGCCGTACGGTAGAACTTTCCCTTCAAGCTTGGGGAATACCAGGAATCACAAAGGAATCCAAGTGGCGCTTTTCCACTTTAACCAACCCGCGTTAATTCTATGAGCCACGTCTCCATCCGAGTTCTCCATCCTTTTGGAGAATGGATCCTAGGTAACGGAAGACGTTCGATCCTTGAACCACTTTGCTATCCAAAGTGACCGCCCGCCTCGCCGCTTGTAACCCCACCGAACTTGCACTCCATATACTCCGTCTTACTTCGCTCAATCTAAAACCCCGGGCTTCTAATGTATGTCTCCACAATTCCAACTTTCTCTCAATACCTTCCTTTGTTTCATCAATCAACACAATATCATCCGCAAACATCATACACCATGGTATATCATCTTGAATTGACCTCGTTAGTTCGTCCATGACTAGGGCAAAGAGAAAGGGACTAAGTGCGTAACCTTGATGCACTCCGATCGTAATAGGAAACTCTTCTCGTCCTCCCCACCGTAGTCCGCACACTCGTAGTTGCCGCCTCATACATATCCTCGATGATATCTATATATTTTTGTGGAACACCTTTCCTTGCCACCGCCCACCAAAGTATTTATCTTGGTACTCTATCATATGCCTTCTCCAAATCAATGAAAACCATATGTAGATCCTTCTTCCTATCACGGTAATGTTCCATTGTTTGTCTTAAGAGGTGGATGGCCTCTATAGTCGATCTTCCGAGGCATAAATCCAAATTGGTTCTCCGATATCTTCACATGTTTCCTAAGTCTTTGCTCAATCACCCTTTCCCGCAGTTTCATCGTATGACTCATTAGTTTGATTCCTCGGTAGTTGGTACAATCTTGTACATCGCCTTTGTTCTTATACAAAGGAATCAAAGTACTCTTCCTCCATTCTAATGGCATTTTGTTGTGTCTCCAAATCATGTTGAAGAATGTTGTCGCCATTCGATTCCTCTCCCCCTAAACACCTCCAAACTTCGATAGGTATGCCATCCGGCCCCGTAGCTTTCTTCAATCCCATCTTTTTAATGCCGCAACGACTTCTCCCTTTTGAATCCTCCTCATAAACTCTCGATTTAACATACTTGGCGGAATGTGTACATCCCCGATGTCTTGTGCTTTATCACCGTTGAACAAGGTATCAAAGTACGACCTCCACCTATCCTTTATCTCTTCATCCTCCACAAGCACTCTTTCGTCCACACCCTTGACACATTTTACCTTTCTTATGTCTCTTGTCTTCTTGTCCCTCATACGCGCAATTCTATAAATGTCTTTTTCACCTTTCGTCGTATCCAATCTTGCATAAAGCTCTTTGTTTACCCGTGCTTTAGCTTCCCGCATCGCCTTCGCTTCTTTTCTCGCCTCTTTGTACTTCTCATAGTTCACATCGTCGCTATCTTTTCCCAAAAGTTTATAACTTTCTCGTTTGTTTTTTATCGCTTGTCTCACCTCCTCGTTCCACCAAGATGTGTCCTTACTTGATGGTACAGTTCCTTTAGATTCTCCAAGGGCCTCTTTCGCCACTTCCTTTATACCAAGTTCTATCTTTGTCCAAATCGAATCTACATCCATTTCCGTGTTACAAGCCCAAATATCTTTATTAGTCATCTTAGCTAAGAAGTTCTCTTTGTGCTCCCCTTGGAGCTTCCACCACTTGATTCGCGGCTCCACATTGGGTTTTCGCTTTCTTAAAGACTCCCTACCCCGGAAATCAAGCACGACTAGTCTATGTTGGGTGGTCGCGCTCTCACCCGGTATCACCTTGCAGTTTGTATAACTCTTCCGCCAACCATTCCTTACTAAAAAAGGGTCACTATATAAATAAATATATATAAAAATGAATTGATATAGATTCTAAAGTTTGACTATGTGAAAAAAAAGGTTGTTATGTCACAAACTAAAAATTTCATCATGATAAACTAATGTAAGAAAGAGTGACTATATTAAAAGAAACGGACACTATGATAGAAAGTAACTGTATAGTGTAACTTAAAATTTTTAAAAGGTTACTATATGGAAAAAAAGGATCACTATGTTAAATAAGTGGCTTTGGTCCACAATAATATTAGTGTAGACTAGGTCCACACAAGACTAACTCTTTGTTCTATAACCTAACATAAACACAGATACAGAATTACACCTTCGTTTAGCGGGTAGTTGCATTAATGATAAAATCTTCCCAATTATATACCAAGCACTATAAATGTACAACACCAGAGACTCAAGTTATCCACTGTATATCCTACGTGACACAACCAAGTAAGAGTAATAATTAAACGTCCAACAAATTTTATAGTCCCTTTTAATTCAATTCTCCAACCCTCCTCGGCTCCTCCCCTTAATTTTCCGAGTTTGTGACAGGGTTGCATTCACACGTGGCGCAAGTGCTACATGAAAAACCAAACAATCCATATTTCCACGAGTATGGCCCCATTCTTTTAGACGCAGAGAAACTGAACTGAAACTAAACCAAAACTGAACTGCGAATTGCAAGAAAGGTGAACATGGGAGAGTGTCTGAAGCGAACTGAATATAAGTCCAAAAGAACAGGGCCTATATCTCATCCACTTAAACAAATATCAAAATAATCATAGACTATCAAAACAAAATAAATAATTAGCACTAATTTCCCCCATAAACTAACATTCCATAAAAACAAACAAAAATAAGTATAATAATAACTGACCTGCAATAATGCACGACGAAATTGCTCAACAGGAGATGCATTTCTCGAAACTTGACGAACCGAAGCCTTCTTCAATAGCTACAAATGCGTGAATAAACCGTACAACAATAAGCTGCAATTTCCAAAATAACAACAACAAAAAAAAACTCTCAAAACAACAAAAACACTTTAAAATCACTTCCAATTCTCATTCCATAAAATCAAAACAAAAATCAAAATCACCTTATCAAGAAGAAAATTAGGGTAAAGTTGATTATTAGTAAGATGACGACCACAACAAGGACAATCACTTTTATTCCGAAGATGCGTAATAATACACATGTAACAAAAACTATGTCCACAAGCTGTAAGAAACGCGTCTTTTATCATCTGCATACAAATCGGACACATTAAATCTTTATCAGTTTCCGTCGGCGAAACCTCGAGTTCGTCGCCAACAATGGCGGATTCCGGCGCCACCACCGATAATGGCTTTACCGCCGGAACTAAAGCGCCGGAAGAATTTTCTCTCTCCTTCATTTTTGAATTTCTCTCTCCTCGAAGAACAAAAAAGTGATGATGTGCAGTATATTTTTTGTGTGATTGTTGTGAGAAATTGAAACTGAAATTGAAATTTTATGTGGTTATTAAGCGGTTAAAGGTTGCAAGTGGGTTTTGTAATGTTGGAATGGAAAGTGAGGTGGTGTGTGAAATGAGGAGAATTGTGGAAAAGAGAAGATGACAACATTTTTCTGAGAACTAAATTGGCCCACGTTCTATCTTTGGTATCTAAAACTTTTGTACTTCATCTCTTTTATTGGGAGTGTTCTCATAACTCCTGACCCTTGAATTATGCCTTAAATGTGTAAGTTTTCACTGCTTGGATAAAATCATGTACTAATATTTTTTGTCCAATTGAGATATGAGGATCTGTAATGGAGTGAATATGGACTCATTTTTCTTTTTCTTTCTTTCATAATGGTGAAAGAGCATATCGGTTTTGTATGCTTACTTTGGGACACAAAGGTGTTGATTTCCCCGCGATGGTTGTGGATGACTAATTGTCTTTGGGTGTGTTTCAGGCCTAATCAAGTCTGAAATCAGGGCTGATTAGGTCTAATCAAGTATAGTAAGTTCAATTTAGATAAGTTCAATTTGGTAAGTTCAAGTTAAAAAAACACGAAAAATTTGTGAGAAACAACCTTTTATAAGTATTTTTTTTGCAATAAACAACCTTTTAAATTTTTTTTTGGCATTTAACAACCTAAACAGAGTTCCTTTTGCGAGATCGGACCTTAAGGTTTTTTCCCGGCATTGATTCTCGTTTCCAGGCGTTGATCAACGTGTTTTCTATGTGCAATCCTCGCACTTAAAGGTGTTCAATGCCTTGACCAACGCTTGTGATCGAAAATTAACGTTGGAAAATAGACTTAAGGTCTGATCTCGCAAAACAAATTTTGGTTAAGGTTGTAAAATGCCAAAAAAAATTAAAAGGTTATTTCTCGCAAAAAAAAAGTATTTATAAAAGGTTGGATCTTGCAAATTTTCCAAAAAACACACCTTTATTGATGTCAAAGGTGTGACTTTTTATTCTGTCTCTGGTCAATCTTAGCTTCATCTAAATGAATGAAACTGTTTATTTGATATTGAATTTGTACAAGTTTTGTGTTTAATTTGATTTGATGTTGGATTATGCTCCCTCCACCTGCGTTAATTGTCAACCTTTTTTCCCTTCAAATTCCCTAAATAGTTGGCTCACTTCCCATAATAATAATTATATGTGTTATGAAGTCAAAAAGTGAATGCCATGCATTTAATGTATGGCAAGTTTTTCCCAAAACCTATATACTAGGGTAATGTACATATATTGACTTGTAATGTATTTCTTGTAGTATAAATATGGCATTTGTCATAAGTAGCAATGCATACAACGGAAAGAAAGAAATCACTTTTCAGCTATCTTTCAGTCTATAATATTTTTGTTCCCTTTGTTTCTCAACACGTTATCAGCACGAGTTTGATATGGAAAAAAAAATTAAAGGTATCTTTAAAAGATTTACATCCATTCTGTCTCAAGTTCTAATTTTTTTTTTCCTCTAAGCCCAACCCTTTACTATCCGAACATGGATCAACAAAGTAACGGGATTAACATTGTTTTACTCAATGTATCTGTCTCGAGTGTATATTTTTGGATAGAGCGAAACAATGTGCCATTCACTACCAACCCAGCAAGGGGTATTGTAAGACAGCCCCGACCCAGTAACCTCAACGACAGTTCAAATACCCATACCGGAGAAAACCCACAAACCCCTGTTCCCAACACCAATAATAACCCTCCTATACAACCAACTGAAAATCAACCTCCACCAAGTAATAAAAGAGATAGGGATGAAGGTACTAGTAGTAAACGTCAACACCAATATTTTTTTTGCTCTTGAACCGCCTATATGGACAGATTAATTTTTTTTTTGAACTTGCCGCCTATATGGACGGCCTAGTGAAGTGATAAAATTTTTATCTCTTATATCTGCAATAATGTTATATGTATGCAGGAAACAAGCATTTAGAACACTATAATATATATCTGTCTCTAATCTTCTATCTCTTTTTTTCCGCATTTGTAGTAACATATATTATATTACCATTTTACCAACATGCATAATAGTAGACCAATTTAGTGCATATAATTTGCTCTAATATATATTTGCCAATAAAGAGATTTTAATATTTTATTACAATGTATATTTTTAACTGTAGTTGAACTGCACAGTTAAGGATAACCCTCTATAAAAGCGGATTACCCATCCCCATTTTCACCACACATCCCTTATCTTCTTCCAACTTTTTTCTAAACTCACAAATTCTTTCCTCTTCTTCCTCAAGCTTTCGCCCACCATGTTCCACGTCGACGACAACCGTCCTCCACCTTCATCTTCTTCTTTTGAGGAGGATTTTAGGAAAATAAGGCTCTACTTATTCCTTATAGCCGGTTTCTTTTTCCTTCTCATGGCATTAATGATATATCTCCTAATACACAAGTAGGAGACAAAAAAAAATTTATCTCCCCGGAAGAATGACGAAAAATGCACATGAATATCATTTCTTTTTGTGTCTTTAAGTGCATTTTAGGAAGTTTTTTTCTCTCACTCATTTTTTTTTCTATTTTTGGCATTTTTTTGTTTCATTAATATTGTATGCTATTTTAGTTTTTTTTTGTCTTGTTTATGTATAATTATAATGATATAAATCAAGGGGAGATAATATATATGATTTATTATCATTTACTAATTTCAAATATTTACATGTTTGTAGTAAAAATGGGAGATCTAGTGAAAAGACAATTTAACATACTAGATCAATCTAGGTAAAAGTTTTTAGAATGGACGGTGGGCGCCCAAATGAATTTAAAGGCCCAAGGACAAGAACATATAATTAAAGGTGTTACAACCCAACAAGGGGATGCAACTACATCAGTCGCATCAGTTAAAATTGCGACTGAACAAGAAAAGGCAAAAGTCTTAGTCCTTCTTAGGCATCATTTACATGACAGTTTAAAAACTGAATATCTACTTGTGGAGGATCCCAAAGAATTATGGGATAGCCTAAATGAAAAGTATGGGCATCACAAAAATGTGCTCCTCCCAAAGGCACATTTTGACTGGCTCAATCTGAGGTTCCAGAATTTTAAAGCAGTCAGTGATTACAATTCAACATTGTTTTGAATTGTGTCATTGTTGAGATATTGTGATCATCCCATCACTGAAGAGCAGATGATAGATAAAACGCTCTCCACTTTCCACGCTACTAATATCATATTGGCAGAACAATACAGGTTCAGAGCTTTCAAAAAATACTCTGAGCTAATCTCAGTACTACTTGTGGCTGAACAAAATAATGATCTTTTGCTGAAAAATCATAATCTTAGACTTATGGGGTCTTCAGCCACCCACGAAATAAATGCAATAGAAAGCTCTGATCCACCAGAAGAGAATGATATACATAGAGGTGGACGCGGTAATTACAACGGTTTTGGTAATTACCGTGGCCGAGGGCGTGGATGTGGCACAGGCCGATTTTCCCCAAGAAATAACAATTTCGAAAATTCTGATAAAAATTGGGGACAATCATCTGAAAATCAGAGGCAGACGTCCTACAAAGGAAAAGACACTTGCCACAGATGTGGCATGACTGGGCATTGGGGTGGCACATGTCGTACTGCCAAACATTTGGTAGACCTATATCAAGCTTCAATAAAGAACAAAGGGAAAAATGCTGAAGCAAACTTTGTTAATGAAGCTACTACATCCATGCCCAGCCTTGATGTTTCAGATTTTTTTTATGGATGATGCTGAAACTGAAAACAACTTTGTCTAGATAACAATGCATGAATATGCTTAATTTGTTTAAATTACTTCAATATTCACCTTAATGTATTCCCTCTTGATTATCAATAAAATATGCATTTTCTTATACTGATCCTCATATTTATTATTTATGAAGATATGAATTCACCAGAAGTTGGAACCAAAGAACAATGTCTTCTCGACAGTAGGACAACACACACCATATTGAAAAATAAAGAGTATTTTTCAAAACTTACAATATTCCAAGCAAATGTTAGCACAATCTCTGGACAGCCAAGTTAATTGAAGGCTCTGGGAAGGCCTGCATTATATTTCCAAATGGGATAAAATTGATAATCAATGACGCATTATATTCGAGTAAATCTCGAAGAAACCTCATAAGTTTCAAAGATGTACGTCAGAATGGTTACCATTTGGAAACAACGATGGTGAACCAAGAGGAATTTATATGCCTCACGCCAGAAAAATGTGGAAAGAAATACATCTATGAAAAATTGCCAGCAATTTCCTCGGGACTATATCGCATAGATATACGTCCGATTGAAATTAATATGATATCTAACCAGAAGTTAGATAACAGAAAATCATTTACTCTATGGCATGACCGATTAGGCCATCCTGGCACAGGAATGATGCATAGATACATTGAAAACTCAATTGGATACTCTATAAAGAATGTCAAAATTCCTCGGTCAAATGAATTATCATGCTCTGCATGCACACTTGGTAAATTGATAACCAGACCATCTATAAATAAGATTGTCACTGAATCTCCAACGTTTTTAGAAAGAATACAAGGAGATATTTGTGGGCTTATTCACCCTGCATGCGGACCATTCCTCTATTTCATGGTATTAATTGATGCCTCTACTCGATGGTCACATGTGAGCCTTTTGCCAAGTAGAAATGTTGCATTTGCAAAACTTTTGGCTCAAATAATTCGATTAAGAACTCAATTCCCAAATCATACAATAAAGAGAATAAGATTAGACAATGCTAGGGAATTTACATCCCAAACTTTTAATGACTATTGCATGTCTATTGGGATTGTTGTAGAGCACTCTGTACCCCATGTACATACACAAAATGGTCTTGCTGAATCATTAATCAAGAGATTACAATTAATTGCAAGACCGTTAATAATGAGATCAAAATTGTCCTCTTCTGCTTGGGGTCATGCTATATTACATGCAGCAGCATTGACAAGATTAAGGCCGACAACCTATCACAAATTCTCACCGTTACAATTAGTATCAGGTCAAGAACCAAATGTCTCACATTTGAGAATTTTTGGGTGCGTTGTATGTGTACCTATTGCTCCGCCCAACGTACTAAAATGGGTCCACAAAGAAGGATGGGAATATATGTTGGATTTGATTCTCCATCAATTATCAAATATTTAGAGCCAACAACTGGCGATTTATTTACGACTCGATTTGTCGACTGTCATTATAATGAGTTGGTATCCCCATCCTTAGGGGGAGAGAAAGTGGACCCACAAAACATAAAACAGAAATTACACGGAACGCATCGCAAATGTCGTTTCTGGATCCGAGAACAAATTCATGTGAACAATAAGTAAAGAAAATTGGTCATTTGCAAAGTATTGCAAACCGATTGCCAGATGTATTCACAGATACTAAGAAAGTCATAAAGTCACATGTACCTGCTGAGAATTCCCCGGCACGGATTGAAATTCCTAGTGACAATAAGGCCACTGAAAATGAGTCAATAGCACGCCGAAAACGTGGTAGACCACCCGGTTCTAAAGACTCAAAACCGAGAAAAATGAAAAAGCAAGGTGAAACAACGAACGAAATTAATATAAATCCTCCAAAGGAGCATGATGAAATTCATGATGAAGACAAAAATAAAGATAAACATGTACCAGAAGAAAAGGAACATGAAAGCATATACAACAATGAAACTTCAATTAATTATGTTTCTACAAAGAAACAATGGAATCGAAAAGATGTTGTCTTGAATGAAATCTTTGCTTACTCCATAGCGGTTGAAATGACATACGATGAAAATGATATAGAACCAAATACAGTTGATGAATGTCGCCGCATAAAAGATTGGCCAAGATGGAAAGAAGAAATTCAAGCAGAATTGAAATCACTTGAAAAACATGAGGTATTCGGACAAATAACCCAAATACCCAAAGGTGTAAAACCAGTTGGGTACAAATGGGTATTCGTGAGAAAACGAAATGAGAAAAATGAGGTTACTAGATATAAGGCAAGGCTAGTAGCCCAAGGTTTCTCGCAAATGCCAGGGATTGATTATGATGAGACATATTCTCCAGTAGTTGATGCAACTACACTAAGATTTCTGGTAAATTTATCAGTTTCGAAAGGATTGCAAATGAGGTTGATGGATGTAGTGACTGCATATTTGTATGGCTCACTTGACACAAATATTTATATGAAAGTTCCCGATGGACTAAAACTACCAGAAAATCACATTCCCAAAGAGATGTTTTCGATAAAATTGAAAAGGTCACTCTATGGGTTAAAACAATCTGGAAGAATGTGGTATAATCGTCTTAGTGAATACCTATTGAAAGAAGGATTCAAAAATAATCAAATCAATCCTTGTGTATTCATTAAGCGATTTAAATCAGGATTCGCCATCATTGCTGTCTATGTCGATGATTTGAATATTATTGGAACTCCTAGAGAACTTGAAGTGACTGCAAAGTACTTGATGAAAGAATTTGAGATGAAGATCTTGGAAGGACAAAATTTTGCCTTGGCTTACAAATGGAACATTTGAGAAATGGTATTTTTATCCATCAATCAAACTATACAGAAAAAATTCTAAAACGTTTTTTCATTGACAAAGCTCACCCAATAAGCTCTCCAATGATAGTGCGTTCCCTGAATGTGAAAGATGACCCATTTAGACCACGAGAAGAAAACGAAGAAATTCTTGGTCCTGAAGTACCATATTTAAGTGTGATTGGTGCCTTAATGTACTTGGCTAACAATACCCGAGCTGACATAGCTTTTTCAGTAAACTTGTTAGCTAGATACAACAATGCACCAACAAAGAGACATTGGAATAGAGTCAGACACTTATTACGTTATCTTCGAGGAACACAAGACCTTGGAGATTATTCTATTAGTCGAAACTAAATGCGTCACTCATTGGATATGCAGATGCTGGGTATCTATCAGACCCACAAAAGGCTAAGTCTCAATCCGGATATCTGTTCACTTATGGAGGTACTGCAATATCTTGGAAATCCACGAAGCAGACTTTGACTGCTACATCATCAAATCATGCAGAACTAATTGCTCTTTATGAAGCTGGACGGGAATGTGTATGGCTAAGGTCAATGATCAAGAATATCCAAGAAGAGTGTGGAATGGAAACAATAACAACAAATCCAACTATATCATCTACGAAGACAATACTGCATGTATCACCCAAGTAAGCGAAGGATACATCAAAGGAGACAGAACCAAACATTTATCACCAAAGCTCTTCTTCACTCATTACCTCCAAAAGGAAGGGACGATAAACATCCAACAGATCCAATCATGTGAGAATCTTGCAGATTTATTTACCACATCCCTTCCAGCGAAGAAATTTGAAGAATTAGTCCAAAAATTGGAATGCGTCATCTTCGTGATATATGCTAGATTCAGGGGGGAGTATTATATGCGCTGCACTCTTTTTCCCTTCGATCAGGTTTTTATCCCATCGGGTTTTTGCTGACAAGGTTTTTAATGAGGCAGTTAACTTTAAGCATATAAGGATACATAGTAGTTGTACTCTTTTCCCTAGTTATGGATTTTTCCCACTGGATTTTTCCTAACAAGGTTCTTAACCAGACAACTAATATCCTATTAAAGATGGGCATTCAAGGGGGAGTGTTATGAAGTCAAAAAGTGAATGCCATGCATTTAATGTATGACAAGTTTTTCCCAAAACCCGTATACTAGGGTAATGTACATATATTGACTTGTAATGTATTTCTTGTAGTATAAATATGGCATTTGCCATAAGTAGCAATGCATACAAGGGGAAGAAAGCAATCACTTCGCTACTATCTTTCAGTCTATAATATTTTTGTTCCCTTTGTTTCTCAACAATATGCATTTAATATGTCACAATAAAGGCCGTTTTGTAAATTTTATTTGAAATACAATATAAGGAAATTTTCTCAAAAAAGACATTTATCACAAAAATTTGCGAAAAAATATCATACAGTTCTTTGTTTTTTAGAAAAGAATACATTTTATGATGCTTTTTGTTATTTAGACCCAAATTATAGTCGGATTCTAACAAAAAGGTCAAAGTACCAGTACCCTCCCTTTTCTCTCCCACTTTGTGAGTGAAAACTCAAGCATTTATATTTACTTAGGGCCCGTTCGGCATTACTGTAAGTTTTCAGTTTTTGGTTTTATATATATATAATTCATATGATATAAGGGGTATAATAAATTGAAAATTAGTCATACATATACTAAACATGTCAATTTTGAAAACTGACAACAAAAAACTGAAAACTACTTTTTCTAGTTTTTCATTTTTTTTTGTTTTTCAAAAAAACAATATACTAGGAAAAAAAAGATAACAAACGAGCCCTTATTTTTTTGTGAAATTTGTCAAAATAAACCTTTTATATAGCATTTTTTTGGCAAGAGAAAACATTTGGTAATATTTTAGACAACTTAAGACCTTAAAAAATTCTTTACAGATACTCCCTCCGTTTCTTTAAGTTCTACTCGGTTATTATAGATACACACTTTAAGACAAATTGGATAGGGTGTGTAAAAAGTGGGTCCATGTTGTTTCTTTACTTCTTTTAATGAGGAGAAAAGAGCACAAGAGCACCACAAAATCACATCAAATGACGTAAAAACTAGTCGAGAAAATAGAGGGAAAATTTTGAACCTGTAACGAGTGAATGTGGACAGTACAGATTGACACAGAAATGTCGATAACCTCACAAAGAGAGAGTGTGTGAGGTTATTATATTTTAAGGGAGATAGAGAGCATGGAAAAGAGATAGAGAGTGGACCAAAGATGAATAAATTATTGTATATTTTTTGCCAAATGAGGAATAAAATATAGTGAGTAGAACTTTAAAAAAACGAATGGAAAAGGGAGGTGAGTAGAACTTAAAGAAACGGAGGGAGTACAACCTTAGCCTATTATCAGGCATTTACCATCGGTTTTCGACGTTGACCCACTTAAATCCCTCATAGAAGTGATTTAAGGGGGTTATGTGAGGAGAAAAGATGAAATACGTTAAAACACAAGGTACGTGCTTCTCACATGAGGTATTTTAGTGGGTCAAGGCCAGAAAAATCGATGGGTTAACGCTTGAAATTCGGTTAAAGTTGTATCTAGCAAAAAAAGTAATTTTAAGGTTCTAAGTTGCCAGAAAAATTGCCAAAAGTTTTTTCTCGCAAAAATGGTATATAAAAAGTCTACTATGGCAAATTCCGCTAATTTTTATTGGCTGCAATTCGACTCACAAAGGGAGAAAAAAATGGATAATTAATGACGGACAATTCGTTTTTTTAGGAAGTGTCATATGTAGTGTTTTTTAAATTAAAGAAAAAAGCTCCTCTAGGATACTTTTCGCAGAAATTGTAACAAAGAAGGTTTTTTTTGATAAATTTGTAATGTTTTTCTTCTATCCCATATTAATCGCAACATATCCTTATGCATGAAGTCTTAGGAAATAGATAAAGTAGGACATGAGTTTTATTATTTATTGTTGAAGTTGAATTGATTGAAGATAGTGGATATTTTTCTGTTATGAGTAAATTTTGTGGGTCTTTAATTGGACGGTTTGTGTAGGGGGTTATTTTTTTATTATTATTTCATCAAGTTCAATAAAGGCGTGGCATAGTTGTAGAGGGAGGACTAATAAAAAAAAGTAATAAAAAGTGTTGCATTTAATATAGGACAGCCGGATATGAAAAATATTGCGATTAATATGGGATAAAAGGAATATAAATATTAGAATCAACCCAATACAAGCTTATGTTTGTAATAAATAAAACCTCAAGGTTAACATAACTTGCTTTCTTATTAAAAATTCATATAAAAAGTTGAAACCTATGCATGAGAAATAGGAGAGCACAAAGTCCACAATGGACTATGTGAAACTCATATTTTCCCACGCTCATGGCTAGCAATTGGAATATGTGAAATTATCTTTCGGATCCTACTAGCAAAATAGGCTAGCAATCCAATTATTTGTCCTTTCCAGGTGAATAATCAGCTGTTGCATTTGTTGTCCACGCACCACAATTTGGTTGTGCATTCAATCATGTCTTTATTGTCTCATGTCATGTTAATTAGTCTTTTTTTTTATATACATTATCATCTCATTTCATTAATCATAAACATAAGAAAACTCAAGAGTAAGAAACCTCTACCCATGACAAGGTGTTCCACCAGTTAAGGGGGAAACTTTCATAGTGCTAAACACACCTTGTGGAGGGGAGGTTATCAAACTCCATCCAAATTACATCAATAAAATAGTCTGCAATGTTCAAGCTTTATCAGGAAAGGTAAAAAAGAAAGAAAGGATAAGGGGATGGGATTATTACTAAACTTATCAACTGCTATGAGTAATGAACTCACTAACAGTGTTACACTTTCTTCTTGCAAGACTATAGTAGATCAATAAAATGATACACATCTTCCATCTCGCACAACTGATAGTACTGACACCTTTCATAGAGCCACGCTATAAACTCCGATTGACGATGTAGCCCCTGCTTAGCCAACGCATCAGCTACAAAATTCGAGTTTCTGCTTCTGTGAGTGATTACAATGTTGAGACTTTGTTTGCGGGCGTTTCTTATAAAGTTGAGATGGAAATTCATGTTCCAAGGACCACCATTGTCACTGTTGCACCATAACACAGCATTTGAAGAATCCGATTCAAGGATGATTTGGCTCTTTTTCAACGCTTCATTTGCTAAGGATATCACAATTGCCCTGTGAATAGCTAACACTTCTGCACAATTGATTTCGATAAATGGAATGGGAGAGGAGAAAAGACATATGAATTTTCCTTGGTGGTTGCGCAAAACTCCACTAATAGCCGAGCATAAATCTATTGCGCTTACGGATGCGTCAACGTTCCACTTCATGGAATTGATGTCAGGAGGTTTCCATAAAATGGGAGATGATGGCATGTGGTTGACAGTCATGGCGCACTCCTTTCCATTCCACACAAGGCATGCCGGATTCCTTTGAATATCTGTTGGTGAGTAGGGAAAGTCATCACACCAACTTGCGATCCACCAACCTAATCTGAGTAGGATAAGATCTTGAAGATTTGCAATTGAAGTAGATGAATCACCGAAGATACGGAGATTTCTTTCTATCCACACCGTCCATACTATGATGAAGAAACACGCCACCCATACCTTTTTGAAGAAGGGTGATTTCTTTGGACTTTTCCACTGATCAAACGCCTCACGAGGAGTTCTTGGAAAGACCCACTTTACTTTCCACATATCAAGCCACCACACCCATAACTAACGTGATAAAGGGCAGTGCAATAGAAGGTGTTCGCAAGTTTCGTGCAATGAGAGACATAGAGGGCAAATGTCTTGGTCAGGAGAAATGATGCCTATGAGGGCAAGCTTGCTTCTTGTGTTTATTTTACCTAGAAGTGCAGTCCAAACAAAGACTTCGACGTGGTGCGGTACAAGACCTTTCCATAAGCCTTTAATGGCGTCGTGCTGCGGTAATGGGCCTAACTTGGCGAGTTCCAAAGAGAACGACTTTGTGGAGAAGTGGCCCGATTTATTGAAAACCCATATGAGTTTATCATTGGATGCTTGGGCTGGGCATACTTGAATCAGTAGGGCATCAAGATTCAATTTTTCAATTACGTCTTGGGGACGCAAGACTCTCAACCATTCGAAGCTCCATACCCAGTTATACCCCTCCCAAAAACCTTGGGACTCCACTGATGCATTTGGGTTTACAGCTATTTTGAATAGCCTTGGAAACTGTTTCTTCAAAGGCGTTGTGTTGATCCATGGGTCATGCCAAAAAAGTGAGTTCGCACCATCACCAATGTTTTTCCTTATTCCATTGATCATCAGAGTTCTCGCCTCCGAGTTACTGAAAATGGCGGCGTAAATGTGGCGCCAAGGTCCCCCAACAGTAGGAGTAGAGAGATCCGAAATTGAGAGAGATGGAGGATACTTGTATCTGACTCTTATTACTTGACACCAAAGAGAGGATGGATCATAGAAAAATCTCCATATCCATTTAAATAATAACGTCAAGTTTTTGTGAATGATATTGCCTATTCTCAAACCTCCTAGAGATTTTGGCAATTGAATGATGTTCCAAGCCACAAGCGGAAAATTTCTTTTTTCCGAATCTCCACTCCACAAAAAGGCCCGAGTTATTTTGTTTATTTTTTCCACTACTCCTTTTGGGATTGGAAATAGTGACATAAAATAGAGAGGAAGATTCGACAGTGATGATTTGATGAGAGTGATTCTTCCTCCTATGGATAACATTTTTCCTTTCCATGAAGCAAGTTTCTTGGACAACTTATCAATGATAGGGTCCCATGTTTGAATTCGAGAAAGGTTGCCACCAATGGGCAAACCAAGGTATGTGAATGGTATGGTGCCACTCTTGCATAAGAGGGATTTTGCCGCTTCATTAATCCACTCACTTGTTGTGTTGATCCCCATTAAAGAGCTTTTGTGAAAATTTACTTGAAGGCCCGATGCTAGATGGAATAGTATGAGAGCTTGCTTGATATTTTTGAGAGACTCAAGATTCACCTCACAAAAAATAAGAGTATCATCCGCATATTGCAAATGCGTAGTGGTTAGACCATTTTTGCAAATCTCAATTCCATTCCACAACTTCAAACAAGTGGCTTTTATTATCAATTGATTCAATGCTTCAACAATTAACACAAATAAGAAGGGTGATAGAGGATCACCTTGCCGTAGCCCCCTTTGGAGCTTGAAAGGAGTACTTGGAGAGCCATTGATCAATATTGATGCCGAAGCGGTTGAAACGCATGTCATGATCCATTCACACCATTTAGGAGGAAAATTCATTTTTTCAAGAATCCATCGAAGGAAGTTCCATGACACACTGTCATATGCCTTGTGAAAGTCTAATTTGAAGAGAGTGGCTTCAATTCCTCTTCTTTTGCATGAGTCTATCAATTCACTTGCAACCAGCGCACCATCTAGGATTTGTCGCCCTTCAATATAAGATGATTGAAGAGGACCAATGAGAGAGTTCATCACCTTTTGAATTCTTCTTGCCATTAACTTTGCAATGATCTTGTAGATACACCCAACCATACTAATTGGGCGATACTCTTTGAAGCTTGTGGGGTTTGCGACTTTTGGAATTAGAGCAATGTAGGCCGTGTTGCAACCTCGAGGGAGGCAAGCTGAATTCCAGAATTCACGTAATATCTCATACACATCGCTTTTAATGATTTCTCAAGAATTTTTGACGAATTTGAAATTAAATCCGTCAGGCCCCGGGGCCTTGTCCGAGTCACAGGATGCTACTGCTTCATCAATTTCTTTTTCTGAAAAAGGAAGAATGAGGGATGCTGCCTGTTCTTGATTCAGTTTGTTGAATTGCATATCATCAAAAGTGGGTCTGTTTGTGTCCTCTTCTCGAAAAATCTTTTTGAATAAGTTGACTGCTTCTGTTTTTATACGATCAGGATCATTGATCGTTGCCCCCTCAATCTCAATGCTGCCAATTGTATTTTTCCTCTTTTTATTGGAGGCCACTTTGTGGAAGAACTTGGTGTTGCGATCACCTGCTTTGAGCCATAAAATTCGTGAGTTTTGGGCCCAATATAGTTCTTTCCGTTTGACCCACATCCACAAATCTCTTGTGCTTTTTTCCGGGACTCCAACTCACAAGAATCAAGTTCCCTTTGATTGCATAAGTCATCAAAATGTTGAATACGAGCTTCTTGATGTTCGAGTCTATGTGCCCAAACTCATTGTGATTCCATTCTTTCGAACTCCCCTTTACCCGTTTCAGTTTTTCTGTCAGAGACTGATTTGCATTTACGCTCCATGAATTCTTAACAATCTTCATGCAATTCGGATCCGTGAGCCAGCAGTTAAGGAAACGAAACGGCCTCGGTCCCCAATTCCTTGATTGAGTGTGAACATATAGGGGGCAGTGGTCTGACAATCCTCTTTGCAAGAGAGATATACTTTCATCGATGGAAAGCAAGCAATCCATTCCGGATTGACAATGAGCCTGTCTAAGATGCTTTTTGACTTCCTATTGAACCATGTGAATCCTCCGCTTGTGGACGGAATTTCAAGAAGTTGGAGATCCTGCATAAAATTTTTAAAATTGTCAATACCAATTTGTGAAAATAATTGACTACCGCGGTCTGTTGGTTTCAATATCTCGTTGAAATCCCCAATGATGAGGCATGGACGAGGATTGATTTTCTGGAACTCAGAAATTTCGTTCCACACTTCTGCTCTTTGTGCTATCTCACATGGATTATATATGTTGATTAGTGTACACTCAAAGTCGTGTACTGGAATTCTGCCACTGATTGTTATCCAGTGACGAGTTATCATGTTGGAGTTAATGGTGAAATCAAATTTCGACCATAGTGATAAGATACCTCCTGAATTGCCGACTGATGGCGTGAAGAGCCATTCTATTTCGTCTGATTTCCAGCATGTTCGAATGATCTTCGAGTTGATGTTTTCAATTTTTGTTTCTTGTACAAAAACAAAAGCTGGGTCATGAGTTGAAATTATCTTTCTCAGAGCGCTTCTTTTTGCCCTGGCAGTGAGACCTCTAACGTTCCATGATACAATGGACTTCATCAAATAATCTAGGATGAGATGAGTATTTGATGGACATTCAATAGGGGTTGTCCACTCAATTCTGCCTTTGGTTGTTCAGCACAACCTCTATTCTGCCCCTTAGCTCGGAAGTTGGGCCATTGAAAGACAAGCCCAAAAATTTTGCCATATGGATGACATCGTCAACTTGAATAGAGTGAGGATTGATTTGGGCTGGGTGATTAGATTGGTTGCTATTGAACAAGGCTTTTTTCAGATTTCGTTTCTTCTCAAGCTTTTTTTCCCTCTTTTTTTCTTTTTCAATTTTGTGTTGGGCTGGTATGGAGTCTTCGAAGCCAGGTGGGAATAATGGGCCTGAACAGGACGAAGAGCCCAGAGTTGAGGAAGAAGAGGTTTTAGACTTGTTTGGCCTTAGCAAAGGCCCGAACTTGTTGGAAATTGGTATTGGTGAGAGGGGGGGCTTTGGGCAATTTAATTGGGAATTGGGCCTTTTGGCATTGGGCTTTTGTTTTGTTGGGATTGTGTTTGGCTGGCATTTGGTTTTGGTTGGTAAGGAATCGGATTTTTGTTTTGATTGGTTGATGCTTTACGAAAGGTCAGTTCTGTCTCTTTGTGTTTTGAGCTTGTTGCTTGATGAATGTTGTTGTGGGGCATGTTGCATTGGGAGTCTGCCATTTGACGAGGGATTTTTGCCTTTTTTGATGTGACGTTTAAGCTGTCATGAGACAGTGGAGGCTCTAGAAAGTAGTGTGCACAATTTTCCATATTTCCATCGTTGGCAATCATTTCATTATCATTTGAAAAAAGACTTTTGGTCTTCTCGTTTTCAGATGGAATAGTAACACTATAGGTTAAGAACCATAAATCTAGAATATTTCAAATGTTGCAAAAGGTACTAGTAGACGTTAAGTAAACTCCTCTTCTAAATAAGCTTTTATACACGACACATATAACACACTTTTATAATCTACACTATTTGGATTTTCATCTCCTTGGTCCCATTACTCAATGCTAACCTGACATGTAAATTGCCGTAAGGAATCTCCCTTAAGCTCCAATTTTCTTAGTTAGCCTCTTTCTTTCCTTGGCTCTTGGTACCTAGCCAATCTAAATCAAGGCTATGTTCCTTAACGCCTTTTTTTATTGAGTTAGATTTTGTTCTTGAGAATAAGTAAGGGTTGTTTACTCCATGTATTTCCCTTGTTGAAGGTTTATGGCTAGAACTAATTGATGAGCAATTGGTCAGAAATCCACCTAATATCCATTTTCGAGGGAGTCCTTCTTAGCAACTAGTGTTATACTCTTAGTGATTACTTGGTTAACATATAAAAATATAAAAGGTAGAATCTCTTATGAAGTAAGATGACATGAGGTTGTTTGGTTGACTAAATTATATGAAGTTGCACTCTTAAGAATTTCTACTTCCCACAAAATGGAGGAAGTTACTTACTTGATGAAACTCAATTCAAGAGAAAACAAGCCTTACTTATACCTAATTAGAGATATTAATGGTTAAAGTTTGCATTTAAGTTTGTGAAAAAGATATTTATGATGCAATTGGAAAAAATACGGAGGAAGCATAAATTTGTTTTCTCTTGAAGTTTCATCAAGTAAGTAACTTCCTCCATTTTAGAAAAAAATGATTCTAATAATCCAACCTTTGGGTCGTTCGCTTAAATTAATCCCACCTTTTGATTATTTCTTAATAATCCAACCTTTTAACTGTATCTGCTCATATTGAACCATGAAACCGGTAACCTGTTGAAGTTGTAAAATTAATTTTTTTTTCCATATCTCTTTTTTTCCTCTAACCCTTTCCTCCCTATCTCTCTTCCTCCCCCTTACCACCCTTCATTATGAACAGATACAGCTAAAAGGTTGGATTATTAAAAAATAATCAAAAGGTGGGATTAATTTGAGCGAACGGCCCAAAGGTTGGATTATTAAAATCGGTTTTTCCTCCATTTTATGGGAAGTAGAATTTCCTTGAGTGCAACTTCATATAATTTAGTAAACCAAAACAACCTCACATTATCTTACTTCATAAGAAATTCTACTTTCCATATTTTTATATTCAACCAAACAATAACTAAGAGTCTAACACTAGTTGCTAAGAAGGACTTCCTCGAAAATGGCTATTAGGTGGATGATTGACCAATTGCTCATCAATTTAGTCCCTATCATGAACCTCCACAAAGGAAAGACATGGAGTAAAAAAAATCCTTATTTATTCTCAAGAACGAAATCTCACTAGGGGAAAAAAAAGGAAGGGCTGCGCTGGAAGGGCTGCGTTTTTTTTAAAACGCATCCCTTCTTGTATGAAGGGTTACGGTTTTAAAGGAAACCGCAGCCCTTTTAGGGCTGCGGTTAACAAGAAAACGCAGTCCTTCGTACTGTATGAAGGGCTGCGTTTTTTGGGCTAATCGCAGTCCTTCACATTCATTTTTTTTTTATTCAAATTGCGCGCATACATACAGTACCCCCATTTCAATTTCCCTCCCTTAGACAAATTCACGAGCGAACTTCTCCTTGCGCGAAACCCTACCTCCGCCACCACATTGACCCACCACCAGTGCGCCACCACCACGCATTTCACGCACCACCAGCGCGCACCGCCACGACGACGCACCAACTGCATTGACGCCACCACCAGTGCTCCACCACCACGCAGCTGCACCACCTTGCGCTCCTTCTTCTCTTCTCTCCTCCACTACTGCATTGTTTGTGGAGCATCCCTTCTCTCACTCTCTTTCAGTAAATCCCCTCTCACTCTCTCTCCTCTTTTACATTTCTCTAATTTTTGTTTAATTTCATTGGATTTTGAAATCAACTTCTATTTTTTGTTGTAAAATGTGCTTGTATTAGTTGAAAACAGTGATTGTAGGGGATGGGGGAGGGCTGGGGAGGGTGGTAGGGGTGGGGGTGGGGGTGGTGGGTGGTGGGGGAGGGGCTGGCGGGGGTGGGGAAGGCTGTGGATCTTGGGCGGGGGGGGGGGCCTGGTAGGGCTTGGGGAGGGTTGGGGAGGCCGGACGGGGGGTGGGGGGAAGGCCGGCAATGGGTGGGGGAGGGCGGGCGGGGGGTGGGGAGGGTTGTGGATCTTGGGCGGGGGGGGGGAGGGGCGGCAATGGGTGGGGGGATGGTCGGGGGGGGGAGGGTGGGGATCTTTGGCGGGGGTGGGGGAGGGCTTAGGTATAATGTAACTATTGTGTAGTTTTTTAGGCTTCCATCTCGTTGTTGGTTGAATTTCGTAAACGAAAAGGTCATTTTACGCCTACATGGCAATGAGGGAGTGCAGGTGGGGGCGGTAGTGGCGGTGGTGGTGGGGGTCAGTTGCAAATGTGGAGAGTCAGGTCACATGGCAATCGAAAGCCCATCTGGTGCTCTCCACATTTATAACAGTTCCAACTCCGCCGCTACCAGCTGATGGACATTCCATTGCCAAGTGACCTGATTCTCGGGTCATTTTAGGTCTATTTTCGCCTTTCGTGTCCAATTCGTACCAGCTGATGGGAATTTCGGAGGGTTTGTGTAGTGTATGTATATTTCTTGATATGAGATTGTATGAAAACGCAATGTAATTTAGCTATGAAATCTACAAGTTGTTTGAATCGTCATCATATGCCTAGATACTCGTTCAAGACTTACTCATTAGGAGTAAGTCTTGAATAGTCCCCGGTTTGGGACTGTTCTTGGACGTTTGGATATCAGTCGAGGTAACATGACTAATTTATTTGTCCTTATATTGAAACACTTTTAGCCACATACTACACATCTAACATGAATGTCATTGGATGCATCCTTTGGTGAACATTTTGTGTCCGCAACAAGATGATGGACTTGCATGTGGCTATTACGTGCTGAGGTACATGTTCGATATCGTCAACCATTGCACTAACGTCGATGATCTTCAAAAGGTATGTAACTTATTAGTATATGTTAGTTTAGATTAGATCGATTGGTAATAGGTATTAATTGGTTTAGAAACCAAAGTAGCACATGCATATTTTTGGGAACGAAAATGTGATTTTTAGGCCTATTTTTGCCTTTTACGCTTCCAAATCGTACTTATCGAGTCATTTAACCCCAAATTCATTTTGAACATGATAATATGAGGCATAATGTAACTATTGTGTAGATTTTTAGGCTTGCAATTGTTGTAGGTTGAATTTTGGGAACGAAAAGGGCATTTTAGGCCTATTTTTGCCTTTTCGCGTCCAATTCGTACTTATCGCGTCATTTAACCCCAATTTTATTTTGAACATGATAATATGAGGTATAATGTAACTATTGTGTAGATTCTTAGGCTTGCATTTGTTGTTGGTTGTATATCGGGAACATAAATGTGATTTTAGGCCTATTTTTGCCTTTTCGCGTCCAATTCCTGTTTCTCGAGTCATTTAACTCCATTTTATTTTTGAATATGATAATATGAGGTATAATATAACTAGTGTGTAGAGTTTTAGGCTTGCATTTGTTTTTGATTGAATTTCGGGAAGGTATATGTCATTTTTAGAACTACTAACTACGGTAAATGATTGAATTCTTATATTATGTGTTTATTCCTTGGTTGTTTTGCAAGGTTTATATGAATAACACACCAAGTTTGAGGGCCTTCACCACAGACGAATTACATGAAGTTCGGGATAAGTTGGCGTCCCACCTTTGTGATGATTGCTTATGATACATTTTGGTGGAATTCGTGATATAATTAGCTACATCTACTAGTTTGTATCAATTCTATGTACACTTTTTACATTATTAAATATACATATTTAAAGTTAATTATTACGTTCAAAAACTTGTCATATATTATTGCAATTTGATCGCTTTTTTTGTGTGTCGGAGGGAGGTTTTGGGTGGGGATTGGGGTGGGGGCTGCCATGGTGGGCTACTGGACTGGGCTATGGGGCTGGTTGGGTCTTTGGGGGGTGGCAAAGCAATGGGTGGAGGGGCCGGGCAGAGGGTGGGTGGGGTGGGGGGGGTGCGGGGAGTGAAGGGGGTGGGTGGGGTGGGCTGGGGTGGGGGGCAGGGGCGGGCGGGGGTGGGCTAGGGGTGGGGGCGGGGGTGGGCTAGAGGTGGGGGGCTGGGGTGGGGCTGGGTGTGGGGGGTGGGCGGGGGTGGGGGGGCAGGGTCGGGGGGAGTGCGGGGGTGGACGTGGGGGGGGTGGGGCGTGCGGGGGCGCGGGGAGGAGTGCAAGGGTGGGGCCGGGTGGGGGGTGGGCGGGGGGTGAGGTGGGGGGGGGAATGCGGGGGTGGGTCAAGGGGGGGTCAGGGGTGGGGGCGGGCGGGGGCTTGGCGGGGGGTGGGCGGGGGCGTGCGGTCGCGGGCGGGGGGGGGGGAGTGCAGGGGTGGGCATGCAGGGCAGATTTTTTTTTTTAAAAAAAAACATAGGAATACGAAAGGCTGCGGTTTTATGCCTAAACCGCAGCCCTTCACTTAAAGAAGGGTTGCGTTTTCGCCTTAAAACCGCAACCCTTCACTTAAAGAAGGGCTGCGGTTTAAGCCGAAAACGCAGCCCTTCGAGCTAAGAAGGGCTGCGTTTTTTACCTGAACCGCAGCCCTTCGTTGTGAAGGGCTTCGGTTAAAAACCGCAGCCCTTCTTTTCTATTGAAGGGCTGCTACGGAAAGGGCTGCTGGCCAAAAACGCAGCCCTTAGGGCTGTTTTGACCGCAGCCCTTCCTTATTTTTCCACTAGTGTCTAACTCAAAAAAGAAAGGTGTTAACAAACCTAGCCTTGATTCAAATTGGTTAGGTATACCAAAAGCCAAGGAAAGAAAGAGGCTAACTAAGAAAATAGGAGCTTGGGGGAAGTTCTTAGGGCAATCACATGTCAGGTTAGCATTGAGCGATGGGATCAAAGAGATGAAAATCCGGATAGTGTAGGTTATAATAGTGTGTTGTACGTGTCGTCTATAAAGCTCATTTAAAAGAGGATGCCCCTAATGTTTAATAATGTGTTAACATAATTTCGTTTTATCCTTAAATAACTGTTTTAAATTATCATTTATTAATTGTTATCAAAGAATAACGGATTATATATAATTTTATGAAATTAATTTAATAATAGATTTTTTTTTTAATAATTAATTATCATGAATTAGATTTAAATGGTTTTGGGTCAAGACTTTCGATTGCTCTTATTTAATCAGGACCAATCTGGACTACCATATGTTTCATCACGGGTGTTAAAAGGGGAGACAACTTTATGTGTCTACATTACAATCCAATTAAAAGAGAGAGTTGCGCTTTTTTAAAAAAATACTTCGATGCAAAACCGCAGTGATTCAGCTGTTAACCAATGAAAACAACTATTACATTTAGCGATTTTGCTAAAATAAACCACTAAGTAACTTAGTAGCTCATACTTTGTAAAAGCGCTAACTCAAGTGGTTTATTTTAGTAAAATTGCTACTTGGAATAAAGGTTTAGTTAGTATACACAACAACTCTTGCACATAACAATTGAAAAAAATATCAAAAATAAATAAACTTCCTAACCAAAACATATAAGATGCTAAGTGAATTAGCATATTTGGAAAAAAATACTGCTAACTCACTAATACTAGTGGAGAAAAACGTAAGGGTTGCGGTCAAAGCATCCCTAAGAGCGTTTTTGGCCGCGGCCCTTCCTTGCCGTGAGCCCTTCGGTAAAGTGAAGGGTGTGGGTTTAGGCTCAAAACCGCGGCCTTCCAATATGGAAGGGCTGGGCCTAGGCCCAAAACCACGCCCTTCGTGTTCGTATTTAATTAAAAAAAAAAAAATCTCGCCACCCCAAAGAAGACCCCCACCCCAACACCCCCACCCCCCCCACGCCCGGTCACCCTAGCCCAACACCCCCACCCCCTACCAAAGCACCCCCCACCCTAGCCCAAGACCCCCCCTCCCCCCCCCCCTCCGGCCCACACGCCCCAACCCAGCCACCCCCCACCCCAGCCCCACCCCGCCGGCCTCCCCGCGCCTCCCAGCCCGTCCCCCCCACCCTCCCTTCCGGCCCCCGCCCGCCCCACCCACCCCCCACCCCAGCCCACCCCCCGCACCCCTTTCAAAGAACACCCCCGTCATCCCCGCACCCCCTACCAGCCCACCCCGCACTTCCCCCGCCCATTGCACCCCCTACCAAGCAAGACCCCCCCAACTTGCACCCGCACCCCATCGTGGCGCCCCCACCCAACACCTCCCTTCCACAAAAAAAAATGAATTGCAATATATCACAAGTTTTTCAACGTCATTAACTTTAAATATATTTAATAATGTAAAAAGTGTACATAGAATTGACAAAATACCAACATATTAGCTAAAAACTATATAAAGAAAGGAAAATACCAACTAGATCTAGCTAATTATATCGCAAAATCCACCAAAATGTATCATAAGCAATCATCACAAAGGTAGGTCGCCAACTCATCCCGAACTTCATGTAATTCCTCCATGGTGAAGGCCCTCAAACTTGGTGTATTATTCATATAAACCTTGCAAAACAACCAAGGAATAAAACACATAATATAAGAATTTAATCATTTACCGTAGTTAATAGTTCTAAAAATTACATATACCTTCCCGACATTCAATAAAAAAACAAATGCAAGCCTAAAACTCTACACACTACTTATATTATACCTCATATTATCATGTTCAAAAAGAAATTGGAGTTAAATGACTCAAAATCTAAGAATTGGACACGAAATGGCCAAAAAAGGCCTAAAATGACCTTTACGTTCCCGAAATTCAATCAAAAACAAATGCAAGCCTAAAAATCTACACACTACTTATATTATACCTCATATTATCATTTTCAAAAAGAAATTGGAGTTAAAGGACTCGATAAATACGAATTGGACGCGAAAAGACGAAAATAAGCCTAAAATGACCTTTTCGTTCCCGAATTTGAACCAACAACAAATGCAAGCCTAAAAACCTACACACTAGTTATATTATACCTCATATTATCATGTTCAAAAATAATTTGGAGTTAAATGACTCGAGAAATACGAATTGGATGCGAAAAGGCGAAAATAGGCCTAAAATGACCTTTTCTTTCCCGAATTTCAACCAACAATAAATGCAAGCCTAAAACTCTACACACTAGTTATATTATACCTTATATTGTCATATTCAAAAAGAATTTGGAGTTAAATGACTCAAAATCTAATAATTGGACGCGAAAAGGCGAAAATAGGTCTAAAATGACCTTTTCGTTCCCGAATTTCAACCAACAACAAATACAAGCCTAAAAATATACACACTAGTTATATTATACCTCATATTATCATGTTCAAAAATAACTTGGGGTTAAATGACCCGAGAAGTACGAATTGGACGCGAAAAGGCGAAAATAGGCCTAAAATAACCTTTTCGTTCCCGAAATTCGACCAACAACAAATGCAAGTCTAAAAATCTACACAATAGTTACATTATACCTCATATTAATATGAAATGCATTAAAGTACCATGTTTTAGGGTAGAATGTGGTCATTTTTTGCGAATATGTGCTACTTTGGTTTCTAAACCAATTAACTATTACCCATCGATCTAATCTAATAAGCTAACATATACTAATAAGTTACATACCTTTTGAAGATCATCGATGTTAGTGCACTAGTTGACGATATCGAACATGTACCTCAGCACGTAATTATAGCCACATGCAACTCCATTATCTTGTTGCAGACACTAAAATTCACCAAAACATGCATCCAATGACATTCATGTTAGATGTGTAGTATGTGGCGAAAAGTGTTTCTATATAAGGACAAGCAAATTAGTCAGGTTATCTCGACTGATATCCAAACAGGAGCTTTTGGTGCTCAAAGTCCTACTCCACTAGTATGCTTCACCACACTACATCAATACATTATTATAAGATGTACTGTTTATATATATAAAGATGATGAATAATGTGTAATATTAATAAGTGCGTATATATTTAGTTTCGGTTAGGCTACCTATTTAACAATGATTTGATTAGTAAGGACCGTGGTGGTTGTCGACGCAAAGAATCAAAGTGGTAGACTTCGTTATGTGACAAACATATCGCAAGCAGTGTCCAATAAGCCCTACAACAAGAAAATATAGTTATTAATCATAGAACAATTAATAGGTGAATTTAATTATCGAATAATAAAAGTAAAGCGGGTTTAACAAGCATTGTAATAGCCTATACTTTTCACCAGCATTACTTAAGGGTTAATTACATTTTATTAATTCTAATTATATGATAATGTTAGTATGACAATATTTTGAGAATTATGAATTACTCATAAAATTATTTTCCCAAGTACAAATATGAAATTAGTTTTGTTCTATTGAAATAAGTTGAGTTGAGTATTTTAAAGTAAAAGAAAAAAAACAAATCTCTCATTTCTCTCTTCCTTTACTCGTGTCAATTGTTGTCAAAGACAACACAATAATTCATCATCATCTTCTCTCATGGTGTCAAAAGGACAAAAAGCTCCAATTTCGGTTTTCAATTTCATCTAAACTCCATAAATTGAGATGAAAACCTCCCCGAATTCGTTGATTTATTTGGGGAAAACTTAAAACCTCTATCCCTCATTCTCGCATCTCCTCTCTCTCGCTCACTCGGGATTTCGTTGATGTGGTCATTCTCGGTCGGTGGTCTTTTGCCGGCGTTCGTCGTTCTTTGCGGTGCTTGCCATCGCCGCGGCCGGGCGGCCGCCCTTCGTTCTTTCCTATCCTTTTTGGTCTTGCTTTGTTGGTTGTTCTTAGTCCCATTCTCTCTCCTCTCGCTTCGTGTTCTGCGCCGTCGTATTCCATTGGTGCTCCGGCCGCGCCGCCGCCGCTTTGCGTTGGTGTTGGTGTTGGTGTTGGTGTTGGTGTTGGTGTTGGTGTTGGTGTTGGTGTTGGTGTTGGTGTGTGTGTGTTGGTCTGCTTGTGAGTGCATTTCCTTCTCCGTTATTCATTGTTGCTATGCCTTGATTGTGGTTCTAGTTGATTCATCTCTTAAGTTTTCGATTATAAAAGGGATTAGTTCCAAGTTTTGATCTTTGGTGGATTCTGGATTGTTGGCAAGTTAGTGTTTTGGGTTAAGCTATTACTCTTGTTTTATCAAATGATATATGATTTACATGAATTTATTTCCTAATGGCTAGTTTCTAAATATTGATATTGATTGCAAAAAAAATCAGTTTGCAAATGATTTTACTAAGAGTGGTTGTTATGGTCTCTAGAGCAATTGTTTATAGTCATGGCCATGGTTATAGATGCATCTTCATGTGTGGATTTGTGGAATATGATTTTGTTATTGTTATTGGAATTGTTCGGAAATACTTATGTTTCTTGAAATACGATTTGTAAGAAATATGTTAAAGGGACTTTGTAATGTTTTGGTTGGCTTAGCTCATGAACTGAAATGAATAGTGGGCAAGGTATAGGTTGAGGGAAATGATTCAGATATGAGTTAAGATCAGATAAGGTCGAATATTCTGTTATGTTATGTTACGTTATATTCTGTCAAAGCCTGTACTTGCCAGCGTTTTGTGTTAAGTGATTGAGCTATGCCAGAGATATATTTTAAAGGATGAATTCTTTTCCGAACAATTACCAAGCTTGATTATCGTATGAAAAACGTTTACGAACTAAAATCGTTTTGACGGGTTGAAGTAATGTTACTGAGCTTTCCGCTCATTTTAGTTTTGTTTTTGTTTTGTATTCTCTTATGTAACTGCAGGTTCGTGTTGGAAGCTCAGAGTGGATTGTAAGAGAGAATTGGATCAAGAATGTGTAATTAGATTAGTGATAAGAAATTGTATTTAGAAGTATTTAAGGGCTTATGTGAGAATCATGTCTTCTATAGTTTTGGGAATCGAGTAAAGTATATTTGTAATATGATATATTTGGTTTTGAAGATGTTTTGTTGCGAGCCCTGACCCACAAGTCCCAAGATCGATTTGTTGATTATCTTTCCGCTGCAAGATAATATAATTCGAGGTTTATTAAGTGTAAATTGAGATTTGTGTATATTAAGTGTGATTAGCTAGCAGCTCGGAAGTGTGGGCTGTTACAAGCATACTGTTCAATATACGGGACAATGATGATCTGATGATATCCTGAACGAGATGATGCTTTGAAACTCATATCGAGATACTCTTTCACTTCGGCTTTGTTTTTTTAAGCAATTGTCAACTCGTATTATGTTTTGACATAACCAACCAAACATTGACCCAATTGATGTTCCAAGCAATTCATTGTATAATAACCTGAGAAATCATATTGATTATTAAAAGTAAACTTACTTATTATGGAAGTTGAATTGAAAACTAATTAAGCATATGTATATGTATATTTTATATACTTATGTATTACCTCATGAAAGTTTGTATCATGGAAACATTCAACTCTACCCCACATAAGAATTCTTTAATATCGAGCTTAGAAATGAATGTCGATGACTCCTCAAGATAGTAGAATTGTTGCGCCTCCAAAGGAACCTCTTTGTACTATTATCGGGTAAATCGCTAGCGCACTCATGTAACCAATAGCATGGAATACTAAGGCCTCGCACCACCTCTGACTCGAGAATAAGTGGATTCTTTGTCATAGAAACATTTCCCTTCAACACATTTCGTTCACCTTCATCACGTAAACTTGCCTTCTTATCAGGTGAACAAGTCTTCTTTGCCTTCCTGTCATGTGAACCGGCCTTCCCCCAAACATAGTAATTAGTTAAAAGTAAAGATATTACTAACTATCATAGGAAATAGAAAAGAAAAGATGCATATATATGTATGTTAATCATTGTACCTCATCTGAAAACCGCACCAATACACGCGGTCATAGAACATAACTGCCAATGGCATCATTCAGTAAATGTAGACCAACTTCTGGCTTCAACAGCGGAAGAGGTAATTCTTCGAAACCAGACACAATGTCATTGAGGGTGACCACATAGTGATTATCATCCACTAACTGGTTATGCAATCGTACTCGGTCACTAGGGGGTTGTGCATGGCCATAAGCTACCAGAATGAAACTATCATAACTATCTCCTCGAGCTAATAGTTCGCATGGGGTCTCCTCCTTTAAAAAAAACTCCATTTATAGTTAATCTATGAAACAACATTATTATAGTAAGAATTTAATGCATTTAAGAACAATAGTTGTTTAACAAAGCAAAGGGATTAAGTGATTACCTTCAACTCGGGTACTACAGGTGGATCAGGTAAAGGGGTAATATCCCAAATTTTTACAACTATTTTTATTAAGTTTGATTTTGATATAATAAGATTTTATAAATATAAAATTTTAAAAAATAATATAAAATTATAATAATCATAATTTTATGGAAATTCGTCTTTTTATAATATCAGATTTTTATCTTTAAAAAAAATGTATTTCGAAATCAGATTTTTTCGTTCAAAAGAAAATAGAGAACAAAAAAATCTGAAAAGTATAGTTTGAGTTGGTTTTGGAAAATATCATACGTATTTTTGAAGTATTATCTTTTGGAGAAACCCTAGATTTACTTACCTACTAGTCTTATATGCACGCTATGCGTGCGAAGTCATTATCTAAGTTTTATAAGTGCATATAAATAAGCTAATCCATTAAAATCAACAACAAAGCGCATGGTAGATAACAAAGTCCAAACCTAGATAAAAAGATGGCATGTGAGACTCTCAAACCACCAAATAGTCCTCTTTATGAGACAACCAAGTCGTAGCACAATTTCAATTTAAAGAGATATAGGTCCTATGTCTTTTTGTCTGAAATAATGAAAGTTGAATTTAGTTCAGTTCGCAGGAATTAAGTTTAGACAAATTAAGTTCAGTTCAGGTTGAGATAAATTAAGTCAAGTTTAGTAATTATATACTACTTATATAATTTGATTAATTTTAGTAATTAGGATGTTGATTTTTTTTTTTTTTGAAAAATAAGATTGATAAAGTTGCGTTTGTATTTTTAAAGGTATTTTACAACTTTCTATGGACATATAATTAATAGACATTGTCATATTATTAATATTTAAAATATTAATCTCATAATACCTACCTGATTAATTATCTAATTATAACTATTTTTAAGGTTTTCAATGCTTTTAATGGCTTTAATATCAGGGGATAACTCAATTTCTTATTAGTAACCATGATTTTAAACTCAGTACTCAAAACATAACTCGGGTTCTTCAACCAATAATAAACCCAACACTGATCTCACTATTTAACATATCCATTTTCTCTATCTAAAATCATACTCTTCCATTGCTCTCCTTCCTTCCACCACCACATTCCCAATTCCCCACCATATTCACTCTACTTGCAAAGCTCTCAAGAATCAAGCTCTAGCCTAACATGCATGCTATGCGTGTGAAATCATATAAAAAGTTAATTTGATTGCGTAATTAAATCTAATAACTTGAAATAATATGTTTGGAAAGTTGGCCATTAAATTTTATTGAAGAAATACATCTTAATAGTACAACAATGAAATAACAAAGAAAATAATGTGATAACAAAGAAAGGTAAATAAATCTAAATTATAGTATTTTTCACTGGTTAAATTAGAGTATTTTCCATTGAAATTTCATTTCCCACTGGTTAAATTAGAGTATTGGTAAGTATTGGAAACAAAATATAAAGGAAATAGAAACGATAACTAATCAACACCTTAAAAGCTAAATCCAACCTTCAATGTTATTCATGACTATTAAGACTGCAGCACCACCAGATTGAGCAACTTTTCCCTTGGTTGTGTACTCGCAGTCACCACGAGTCGACAGTGCCACTAATGACTCACCTGCAACAGAGTTCAACCAAGATTTACTGTCTCAGTAGCATCATGGACTTATAATAGTAATTTTGAAAGGTGGGGGGACGAAAATTACAAAAAATTATCTATTTAGTTCATATAAGAAAATTGCTTTAAAAATTCTTGCAATCACCAATAAAGGTCATCAAGTTTAGTCCACACCTAGTATCTCAATTCTATGTTCTCATCTTCCCTTAATCATTATCGCATCTACTGCGATAGATTTTTAAACTTCAACTAAATAATACACCAACAAAAAAGTCAAATGCAATGCAAACAGATACTCCTCAACAAAAAAATTGTGAAAACGAATATGGGTCACACTCATCACTTTATCTCTCTCCTTCCTGTGCCCTCTTCTCATCTTCCTCTGATTTTCCCAAAAATTAGAAAAAACAACACCATTTACACCACCACGGCACCACCTTACATCACCTTCCTCTAATTTCCCAAATCAATAAACTGATATTTTCTACATCTTGTGATTGTGATTTGTGAATCCGCCCCATATCACCGTTAATTAATCAGTAACACCACAACTACTTTCTCGCCGTCGTGCCTCATCCCCATGAATCCGCCCCTCTCTCCTCCCATTCTACCACCACTATTATCACCACATATATGTCATTCTTTCTTAATTAACCAACTTCACATTAAAGCATAAATAAAGTCAAGTGATTGAGAATTACCTCTTGCCTGTGATTTCCACTCTTACTCCTCTTGGTTTGTTTTTTTCTACTCTTCATTTGCTTTGATTACCCGCTGAATATAAGCATACCAATAAATGTATCAAATTATGAAAAAAAATAGTACCTTTTGAAGAACAAAGTAAATAAGAAAAGAATTACCTTTTGACTTTGTTTTTTCCGCTGAGAATTGCAATTGAGAGTTGACAGAAGAGGAGATGAAGAACTTTCAACAATTTTGGAGCGTTTTGGGAGTTGAAAATTGATATTAGATTTGATCGATTAGTTATGGGAGTTTCTCCCACTATTTTAGGAATTTAATTTTTTTTAAAAAATTGGGTTGATAATCTGGTTACTGGGTAATGCACATTGTACGTTTATTGGGTTTTAAAAAATATCAGAAGTTGGTTGCCTCCATATTAATTTTTTCTTTTTTGGTGTAATTTTCAATATTTAGTGAGGGCAAAATAGGGATTATAATATTTTGGTGTCCCTCCCTAGTTGCCTTATATAATAGAGATAGCCGGCAAAATAGGCTCGCACCCGTTGACCCGACCCAAAATACCCGACCCGAGACCCGTTTTAAATTGCAACAATGACCCGAAATAACCCGACAAGAACCCGAAAGTTAATAGACCCGAATTTCACCAGATAATGATGACTGAACCCGACTCGAACAGTTGCCATATTAGTTACTTTTTAAACAAATATAAGGAAAAAATTGTCATGAAATACTATGATTTAGCCACTGTCCATTAATTATTTAACTTACTCTCATTAATCTTATATGTGTATTATTTATTTGCGACATTGGAAACCCGATTTAACCTGAACCGGTCGAACCTGACCCGATGTGACCCGAAATCTCATGGACCCGAGATGGTCTCGTACTCGAACGGACCTGACCCGCGCACAAAGTTGACGCGATTATGACCCGATCCGTATTTGGCCCGTACAACCCGTTTGCCATCTCTATTATATTTATAATAGAGAAGTAGATATACCATGATTTTTTTAGTAATAATGTTTTCTCATACGTATAATACATTTATGATTATTTTTAGATTTTGACTATATGTATTTACTTATATACAAAACAATCTTAAACATAAATATTTCAAATTGGAAAAATTTATAAATAAGAAAGAACAATTCAAGTTTCATGAAATACATAACATTTCAAGAAAGCAGGTCTATTATATTATATAAGGACTATAATAGTTCTCATAAAGTTGAATGGAAAAATGGTGTTGTATGAATATATGAGTATGTGACTATCAATCTACTATATTGTAAAAATAAAAATCTATCAATCAAAGCATTGTCCTAATATAAAAAAGAATCTCTATTACAAAAAGTGTTGAATACATTGTGCATCTTTTGAAACCTCAGCAAAGTCTGATTCATCTAAATACACAACTAATAATCTCTTACTGAACAAAATTTTAATTTTGACCAAGCCCACCGTTTCTCTTACTACCAAGTACCAACTGGACCTATATAGATAAGTTTCATATTCAAGTCCAAGTTTGATGTATTCTTATAAGTTACGGTTTTTTCACCAAATACCCCTGACAAATAAATTTATTCACCAAATAACCCCACTTTTTTCAAAATTCACCAAATACCCCTGACCTTTAAAAAAATTCACCAGATACCCCTGACATTTCAAAAATTACCCAAAATGCCCTTTTTGGCTAACGGACGTTAGTGCTCCGTTAACTAATTAACTAATTAACCTAAAAAACCTAATTAAACCCTAATTAAACCTAAAAATCCAAAAACTCTAACTAACCCTAAAACCCTAATTAACCCTAAACCCACCCCCAAGCCCACCACCCTCCCACCCCACCCCACCCCCCACAACTCCAACCCCACCCGCCCCCTCCTCCCCCCCGCCGCGCCTCCCTCTCCCCGCGGCCCGCGCCTCCCCTCCCTCCCCACCACCCCTAGCCCGAATCCCCCTCCCTCCCCCCACCCCTTCGAATCCCGAGCCCCCCCACCCCCGGCCCGCAGAGAAGCAAACTTCTCGTAGACCTCGAGTCCTACGCCGTCGGAGATCTTGCGCCGCCGGAGATCGAGGGAGGGGGAGGCGCGAGGGAGGAGGGAGGAGGGGAGGGGAGGCGTGAGGGAGGTCGAGGGGAGGGGGCCTGCGTGGGGACCTGCCGGGAGGGGGGTTTGCGTGGGGGCGCGGGGGTGGGGGGGAGGCGCCCGCGAGATCGAGGGAGGGGAGGCGCGAGGGAGGGAGGGAGGGGGAGGCGTGAGGGAGGTCGAGGGGAGGGGGTGCGTGGGGGCGCCGGGTGGGGGGGGAGGGGGAGGGGGGCTGCGTGGTCGCGCCGGGGAGGGGGAGGGGGTGGGGCTGGTGGGGCTGGTGTTGGGTGGTGGCTCTAGGGTTGGGGGGTGGGGTTGGGTTAGGGAGAGAGAGTTAGGGTTTTTAGGTTTACTTAGGGTTTAGTTAGGTGTAATTAGGGTTTTTTAAGGTTAATTAGGATTTTTTAGGATTAATTAGGGTTAATGACTAACGGAGTTAACTCCGTTAGTCAATAAGGGCATCTGTTGAATTTTTTAAAAGGTCAGGGGTATATGGTGAATTCGAAAAAAAGTGGGGGTATTTGGTGAATAAATTTATTTGTTAGGGGTATTTGGTGAAATAACCGTATAAGTTATAACATAGCTGATTTACATCTCTCTCTCATCCTCATCATCCACTTTCTCTCTATGAAATGCATCTCTCCTCCTGCTATGGGGTGTGTATCTCTCTCTCTCTCTCCTAGCATCGTCTGTGACTCCATCGGCGACGGTCTCCGCATTATACGTTCTGCCATTTGGCGACTTCATCGGTGCCGCTGCCTGCCCTTAAGTGTCTTACCCATCTCACATTCTCACTCATGTCTTCACGAATTTACCCATTTTCATTCACTAATTTCCACCCCGGGGGAATTTCAAATCAAGTAGTAAGTTTACAATTTTAGTGGAAAAATTAAGAAATTGGATGCTAATTGTTTGGCAACACTTCAACGGCAACAGTTAGGGATAAGTGTCGATTTAGTTTAAGTTGTGCAACGTTGCCAATTTCAATATTGACTTGCAGGTTAGTTTGAACCCAGAGCATTTCCTTTTTTGTTGCATGTGAAAGATTTTGGTAGGATTTTTTTTGTTTCAGTTACATTTTTCAGTGCAATTGATAAAAAGTTGTGTGGGTTTTCTTGATTTCTTGTGAGAAGCAAGAGATAAGTATGGGTGCTTATAGTTTGAAAATGATTTTTTTTTCTTGTTTAGAAATTCAATCGGATGAATTTAAATTCCCCATATAGTTCTACATTTAACAATATTTTTTATGAAAGAGATAAATTCATAGTAATCAAAGGGCAGAAGTTTCATGATGCAATAAAAGGGCAGAAGAACTTTCATATAACGTCTACTTTTATGATTATATGGATATAAATGGATATAAACGCATATAAATGGATCACACGAATTTAAAAAAATTTACTTTACTAATTAAGAATGTCATGATGCAAATTTAATTGAAGTTTAAGTTTTGAAACTTAAGTACTGTAACATTGAGTTAACATTGTGATTTTGGTTTATTGTAACTTGTAAGAACGTACCTTTTTGTTTTTTTTTCTCTTGAGTGAAACTGCAACTCCTTTGATTTGCTTGCTACTCTTCAAGATCTATGGTGGGTCACTTAATCTTGGCTCCATAATTGAAATCACCAAAAAAAATAATTAGACGTTATAGTTGTATAGAGAATATGGGGAAAAAAATTTACTTATGCTTTATAATTACCTAATGTTGATTTTCAAATTTAAATTATGATGATGCAATGGAAGAGGATGAACAGACAACAGAGTATCTCGAAGGATTGAAGATTTTGGAAGAGGAAGAAGATGGTGAAAAAAAAAACTGTCGTGTAGTGCTCTCGTGTGGTTTTTTGTTTCTATATTTTCAGTTACTGTATTAATTAACTGCTTGTAGTGGCAGTTTTGTTTAGTGTATGTAGTGATTTTTTTTTAATCTACTGTTGGGTGGAGGTGTAATAATTATTGGGAGTTGGAGGTATTTAAGTAATTAAGGGTGGACACCAAGACCTCAAGAGTTGACATATAGAATTGAGATATATATCCGAAGTCACTCAAACAAATCCTCACGTAATCCCTCTTTCTTCATCTCTTGGTGAGTTTCAAACAAATATCTAACATTCACCATTGTTACTTTTTGAAGGTTTCAAATAGAAAAAAAAATAAATTTAACTTTTAAAATTCCGACTCCGGCGGATTGGCCGGATTACTGGTGTTGGTCTTCTTTCTCTTTTCTTCTTTCGTCTCTTTCTGCGTGCTCTGAAGTTTTCGTTTCTGCTGTGCGGTTTAGTACAGGAACTTTGAGTTCCTACTTTTTAACAAAGGTTTTAATAATGAGTTTTGTTTTTACTGAGGCAACAAACAAATTTCATGATCAAATTGTTCATCTACGAAGTCACAAGTGCTTTAGAAAATTTCTAAAAGTTTCTTATAAAATATTTAATTTTACAAATAATTTTGTTTATTCTAGATGTGACTTTGATTAACAGTTGTTAATAAAAGTTTTGAATTTTTTCCTTCAATAATGCTAAAATGGGTATTAATTTCTGAAATGTGCCGAAGTTTAAATTAATTCCCTGGGTACCGTCCACGTAGGACGGCACGCGAGAATTTTGTTTTTTTAACAAAACCGCTACTCCAAGTAGCGGTTAATACCAATAATGTAAAGTTGACCGCTACTTCAAATAGCGGTTATATGATGTCCTTAAGACAAGTTATAAAAGGCATGCATATAAACCGCTACTTCAAGTAGCGGTTAATACCAATAATGTAAAGTTGACCGCTACTTCAAATAGCGGTTATATGATGTCCCTGAGACAAGTTATAAAGGGGATGCATATAAACCGCTACTTGAAGTAGCGGTTTACTATGAAACAAAAAAAAACAAAAAAAAAAAAATTTTTTTTTTTTTTTTTTTTTTTGTTCCACAGTAAACCGCTACTTCAAGTAGCGGTTTTGCCTAGTAAACCGCTACTTCAAGTAGCGGTTTTACCCCATATACTGTTTTCAAATAACTTGAAGTTAACCGCTACTCTGAGTAGCGGTTTGCTTTGAAAAAAACAAATTTCTGGCGCGCCGTCCTACGTGGACGGTATCCATGGAATTAATTTGAACTTGGGCACATTTCAGGAATTAATACTCATTTTAGCATTATTCAAGGAAAAATTGTAGACGAAAACTACGTAGAAGGCGAATTTTAGGTGCTATTGCGATACTTGGGGCGCGTTTGAGGTAATTCACAATGTTCATCAACACTTAGAATCCCGTTAGGAATTGTATGTGCTATATGTAATTGATGTAACTATGTGATTATATGTTAAGTTTGATATATATTATATGACATAAATAATAATAGTACTTGTATGACTAAAGTTATGATTATTATTACTAGTCTTATATGCACGCGATGCGTGCGAATGCATATAAAATTCTTCATATATATAAATATATTAGGTAACAATTATTGGAGAAGAGGAAGAAAATTATTGAAGGAAGAAGAGAGAACCAATAGTATGTTTAAGGTGTTTTTGCATTTTTTTTCCAAATTTAAAAATGCAAAGTTGTACTTCTACATAGCAATTAACAGAGTTGCAGCATTAAATAGAGATTTTTCTATAAAAATAAAAAATAAAGTTGATAGTGCTGATTAAGATTAATAAGTATTGACATTTGTTCATTCAAGAGTATGTATTTTGGCCTTTGCGAGCCCTTAATATATAAGTCATGTAAATATATCTCTATTCTATAAGGAACGTATGAAACATTTAAAGGACAAAATGTTAGTCATATTCCTTATTAATGGTAGACCTCACACAAATAAATAAAAAATACTCATTACCTATAGGAACTTAGGAGTTAGAATGCTCTTCATTTTCACTATCTCTCCTCTCAAGATGGTACTATGGTACTGTGCTTAGTTAATTCCTAAAATATCCTCTCAAAATGGTACTGTGATTGTAGGCCTCAACCTCACTAAAACCAAGATCTTCTACTCTTCAGTCTTCCCCCGCCATTTCCACACAACAACAACACAAAACAACACTTATTAATAAAATCGAAACAACCAACACCACCACCTTCCAAGTTCCATCACCTTCTTCTGATTTCCCAAATCAATAAAATCAATTAATTACTCAGCAAAACCACAGCCACCACCTTCCATTACCGTCGTAACTCGTAAGTCATCCCCACAACCACCACCTTCCACCACCCTCGCTACACTCAGATTTATCAGAAATTTTGGAGTGTTGGAGTACAAATTATATAGTATACACCTCTTCTTTAGAGCATGGGAAGGCAGAAATTATGTCTTGTTGTGCAAAATATTGTTTCTTCCTTGTTCATACAAACAGTTTGCATTTGAAGTTTAGTAAAAAGTACCTTTTTTTTTTTCTTGATTGAACTTGAAACTGCTATGCTTGATGCACTTGATTGTCTCTGGTGCTTCAATTTTCTTTTTGTCAAAAATTGAAATAACAAATAAAAAAGAATGCTAGACTTTAATTTTGTACAGGGTTTATGTAGAAATCAATTTACTTTGCATCAAAAATTACCTGTTGTTGATTTTCACTTTGTAATTGTGTAGGGGATTCGAAGACGAAGATCGGAGAGGAAGACAGGGAATGTCAGTTAATTGAGGATTTGCAGAGGAAGGAGAATGTGTTTCACATTGTTGGGAAGGCAACTGCCACAATTTGGAGTTGGAGTGGTTTTGATTTGGAGTTAATTACAGTTTTTTTGTGCCGTGATTTTTGTAAAGAGATTTGTAAAGAGTAACTGATTCAGAGCAGTTTGATCCGTGTCACTGTTTTTTTTCTTAGTTTAATTTTTTTTTTTTTTTTTTTCTAAATTTACTGATTGGTTGAGTTTGTAATATTTGGTGGTAAGTGGGGGTATTTAAGTAACTTTGGGTGGACACCAAATCCTCAGGTGTTCACATATAGAATAGAGATTAGTACTATTTTCCCTACATATGATATATATATATTATATATATATACATAGGGGTGGGATCCGCTGAAAACAACTCTTAATCTGAAAACTGAAAACAGGGTAACTTTTACCACTTTTAGGGCAACTTAATATATTTTAAGAGTAACTTTTACCAGTTTTAGGGCAACTAGATTATATTAAGGATAACTTTATATATTTCAAGGGCAACTTTATATATTTTAAGGGTAACTTTTACCAGTTTTGGGGTAACTATATTATATTAAGGATGACTCTATATATTCCAAGGGCAACTTTATATATTATAAGAGTAACTTTTACCACTTTTATGGTAACTTTGAGTATTATAACAGTAACTTTGACTAATATTAGAGTAACTTTACATCTTAATATTTTCCCCACCTTCTTCTTCAACCTTCATCTCCTTCCTTTCTCTCTCTCTCTCAACTTTCATAAAATTGCGAGAAATAATCCGTTCAAATTGCAGCTCCATAACTTAGCCAATCTCTTAAATAGAATCAATCAATCATCATCAACAAAACTGAGCTAGAATTAGCACCAGAAAGTTCCACTAATCAACAATCAACATCAGTGTTATAATATCAAGTTTCCTTGAAATTATCAGACAACAACATATTGTTTCAAGTTTCATCATTCAAAAGAAAGTACAAATAACAGAAAAGTGACCAATATAGAGAGAGAATAACCGGTCAGAATCAAGAGCTAGTTAATGGCGGCGAGCTGCAGCAGCTTGGACATGGCGTCGCGTCGAATAGGATGAAGAAAGGCTGAGGCGTTGGGCGGAAGTGAAATCACGATTTTCTAAGCAAAATCGACGCCGAAAACTAGAGATTAGAGACGTTTGATGTTGTTATCGACTTCTTTCCTCCAATTTTACTGATTTTCTTCTCTCTCTTCTTGTTTCTCCATTTTGCATTTGTTAGAACCGAGTATAACTCGGAGATAAATGGTGAGAGGAAAGAGAAAATGGATATTCTCCATTGTTGAATTGTTGTCTGCTGAATTCGTAGTCAGAAGAGAAAGAATGGAAATTGTTGAAGTTTGGGTTTCTATCGTGGTTTGAAGAGAGAGAATGGGGCTCCTGGAGGAGATAATGTAATTGGCCTAAATCTTGTGAATTTGATCATAGCCATCGGATCTAATTTCAATGGCCCAGATCTTCTGTTTTCAGTTTTCAGCTTTAGGGATGTTTTCACAAGATCCCATTCCTATATACATATATATATACACATGTATATATATATATACACATGTATATATATATATACACATGTATATATATATATACACATGTATATATATATATACATATGTATATATATACATATGTATTTACTAGTATGATTATTTCTGTTGGACTTGTTAATGTAACTATTGTACCATCATATTAAAAACTATACTAATATGGATAATATAATTTAATGGGTACAACTAGTGAATTAATGATGTTACTAACGATATTATAAGTTGACATTGTGACTCTATATATATGAGGCTGTAATGATGGACCTATTGGTTATTATGAATTATAGACGTTGATTATTATAATTCTATAAAGTGATTAAATCGGAAAAAAAATATTTGTTGAGCTAAAGATGTTCATGTGTAGTGTTTATTGTGATATTTGATGTGTCATAACTATTAAAATCTATTAATCACGTAAAGTGGAAATATTATTGAGGGAATTATCCCGTGGACTTGGATCCTCCATAGGTGATGAACAATACTTGATTTTTATTCTGTTACAACTCTTTATTGTCTTCCTCCTAATACTATTGGTGCGCGTTGCGGATACCCATTAGATTAGTGAGGGGTGTGCACACTAGGGACGTTCTGCAAAACGATATTGGCCATTACTCTTAATTTATTTGGGTGATGACCCATGTTGAAGTAGGTGGTTACTGGGATTAGTCCCGGCCTACTGACGTTCAATTCCCCTCTAATAATTAAATTTGATGTTGTGACTCATATAAACTTGGAGTATTTAAATTGGTTAAGTGTATCATATACTTGTCTGTATTACGTTATACTTGTTTGTACTATGTTATAAAAACTATCTTTTAAAATAACTATTATTATTTTACGGGATGGAGTTGTAATTACTTAGCTTTCGCTAATTTTTGTGTATTTGTTTTTCTTTGTTCTTTTCCTATTTGTATTGTGCAGGTTGGTGAAAGGGACTACGTTGCAGGAATGAGCGAACTTGTAGTTTTAAATTCACCTAGTTTAATAAATATTACAGTATAGTTATTTGGGATTGTTTAGTTTTGAATTGGTTTAAGTTAGACAACTTAGATTTGTTTATTTTGATAATTTGGATTGTAAGTTAAATTTTATTTTAGTAATGAGCCTTGCATTTATTTTTAACAATAGATGCGGCGGTAACACCCTAAAGGTTTGGTCAGATATTTAGTTGAAAAGTGAATGTTTTATAGAGTTTTTAAACCAAAGTTTTGGGGTGTTACAAAAGGTATCATCTGATCATCAGATGTTCGTGGATCACTGGTCGGCTGGCTAGGTGGAATATCACTACCCTTCTTCAATGCAGCAAAAGTCAGTTACCCATTTGCTCCAACATGGCGTTGAAGTTATGTGCCATCTCCTCCTTGAGCTCCTCCCAAATTGCAGCTTTGATAGACTCCACGTCTAATGACGCCGCCGAATTCACACTACTTACAATTGATTTTGTCGCTGTAGTGTATTGATCACCATATACCTTTCTCAAACCGAGGTGGACACCTCCTACGCCCTCACGCGTCCCTTTGTGGTCCTTTCCTAAAGTTTCGTGCAATGCATCAATGTGTGCTTTAGGAGTGAACTCACTTAGGTTGCCTCTTTTTCCTTCAAGCCAATCTACATAAGGATAAGAGAGAAATGCTCGTGAATGCAAAAGTTATATTATACCTTATATAACCATATTCAAAAAGAAATTGGAGTTAATTGACTCAAAATCTAAGAATTGGACGCGAAAAGGCGAAAAAAGTCCTAAAATGAGCTTTTCGTTCCCGAAATTCAACAAACAATAAATTGAAGCCTAAAAATCTACACACTACTTATATTATACCTTATATAGTCATATTCATAAAGAAATTGGAGTTAAATGACTCAAAATCTAAGAATTGGACGCGAAATGGCCAAAATAGGCCTAAAATGATATTTACGTTCCCGAAATTCAACCAACAATAAATTAAAGCTTAAAAATCTACACACTACTTATATTATACCTTATATAATCATATTCAAAAAGAAATTGGAGTTAAATGACTCAAAATCTAAGAATTGGACGCGAAATGGCCAAAATAGACCTAAAATGACATTTACGTTCCCGAAATTCAACCAACAATAAATTGAAGCCTAAAAATCTACGCACTACTTATATTATACCTTATATATTCATATTCAAAAAAAAATTGGGGTTAAATGACTCAAAATCTAAGAATTGAATGCGAAATGGCCAAAATAGGCCTAAAATGACATTTTCGTTCCCGAAATTCAATATAATTTGAAGTAGGGGACATGATTATTGTAAATATTTACATTCTACCTCATATTATCATATTCAACACAAGATTGTGGTTACATGACTTGGAATACAAGAAAAGGATATTTTTTGTGTACTTACAATGGCGTTGGCTATCTGTTCAGTACCGGGATCAGGCAAGACTCTTTTTCCCTTTGCATCAACCCCATGTATCGAACACCACCAATCAAGGACTCTATCTGGTTACCGAGACTGTGTAACTGTGGTCGAAAAGCTAGTCCCCGTTGCCGTTGTAGACCCCATTGTGGGGTAATGGGCGAACATCCACTTCTCCTTCGCCTCATTGTACGAATGAGCACCCAAATGATGATAATACTTCCTAGCTTTTGCACTCGTGCTACTTTTCTCACGTCTTGCCTAAAACACACAATTACAAACAAAGGTTAGGTACGGTGTTATACAATAGTGTAAGCGGTTTCCTTTACAAATTTTATGATCTCCAGCCCATCGTTCATGGACAGTTGATGGGAGATCTACTAAAATGTGTAGGAAACTATTGGATTTTCTGACCATTTAATTAGAATATCATCATTTTTACTACCAAGCTACCTCACCTTCTTTGTAAACAAAATCCAAATCTAAATTGTAAATGGGACTGCCTCATCAAAAATTTGTAAATGATAAAATAAAGTGCATTAGCTCCACCCTATAATTTACAACAAAACTCAAAAATTTCTATTCGTTATAAGTCATAACATACATAAAAAGCCTTATATTTTTTACAATCTTCTTAAAACCCCTCTATTTTTTCCTTGGGTTTTTCTAAATTCTCCTGTTACAAATTACACTAATAGTTAGAAATATGGAACAACTCTAGTTCGATACCAACAAAGTCACTTAAAATATTATTCTTCCGAGCGTTTTCCGTTTTCCTTCTTCCTTCTTCCTCAAACCTCCAAATGTCCATGTCAAGTTCTTCCTCCAAACATCATTCTTCAATGAAATTCTTTGTCTTGATTTGTTGAACATCCCCGATAGACCTCGCCAATGATGAGGACGAAGATAATGTTCCACCATTGGATGATACAGAAGATTTTACATTTTTCTTAAAGAACTTAAATTATAATCCAGATTTCTTGACAAATATTTGCAGTAAATTCATCCTCTACATTATACCTTCTTTGCCCCTAATTACTGATACGAAATCAATATTTCAAAATTTGTAACAAAAAATTGGCTACTTCATTCCCCAATTTAGACTCTCTCATTACTCCTAATTATTGAAATTAATATACAATTACATTAAAAATCTTGAACTATTGAAATGTTAATTTTTTTAAAAAAATTAAAACGTAGCACCAAAATATACCCAGGGCATCACCCCGATTAAGAATATACTACCTCAGTTCATTATTGATGTTCCTAACTTGACTTGCACATTTGTCAATGTACATTTTTGACTATTAGTATATGTAATCACTTATTAGTAAAATTTTATAAATTTGATATTATTAACTAGTTGCTTTAAATAACAATGATGAAATAACGGATATATAATATCAATAAACATCGAATTAACAATTAAATGAATCAATTAAAGGGTTGTGGTTAATTTTATAACTAGAGAAGTACCTCCTTCATTTTTTTAGTTGTTCCATTATTCTTTTACACATTTACCAACATACAACTTATATCTTTAATGTCACTAGTTGTACATAAATAAAAATTTATAAAAAGTTGATACTTGGAAAGTATATATATGGAGACGAATATTGACTATATTTTTCGTACGAAAAAGTAACCAAAGACGGTCAAACTACATGAGACAAATAGTGTCATAAGTCAATATGGAACAACTAAAAAAATTCTGTATATGTTAATTATTTACTTTACAATTGCAATAGTTACTTTTCCCAAACACTTATCTTAGGTTCACCTTATTACGTTGACAGCTAACCTCTAACAACTACTCCAACAAGCCTAACAACTACTACAATTACTAGTTTTACCAAACAGGCCTATCACTTTGTCATGTTAAACTATAAACCCATGATTATCATTTTAAATTTAGCAAGGAGGAAAAATCAAAATTTAAGATTACCATTTAGAATTTCACTTAATTCTAAAGGAGGAAAAAAATTCCACTTTACACACACAAAAATAAAATTGGTCATGAAATAACCAAGGTGACAGAGAGAGCCCCTTCCCTCCACTATCCTCCTCCTCTTGAATATTTGAACTTCCCCCAAAACAACCCAAAACAACCCAAAACGGGGGAGTACTACACTAGTACTAGTACTAGTACTAGTACTACTACATTACACGACTATTCACATTACACATTAGTTCCACTCTTCACAGTTTCCATTTTCATTTCTTCCTTCACCTCATTTTTCTGCTCAAAACCCTAGGAAAAACCCTCGTCCTCGCGTACTTTTTCTGCAGGTTAGATCAATTCTTTTTATCTGCTCCATTTTGTTGTTCGATCATGTTGCATGCTCTTTTTATCTGCTATTTCGGTTGTGAATTTTGTACTTTTTGTTTGCTTCAATTTCGTTTCTTTTGGCTAGATTAATGATGATGAATCCGTTCTCTAGTTGAAATTTTGTCTGCATTGTGCTTTTTAGCCTTTAAGTATTGCTTTTCTTCTGGTTTATTGTTATTGAAATCGCCCCAATTTCATTTTTTTGGGGTTTTATCAAGGGGGTTCTTTTTACTGAAATGTGGGTTTCAGCTTGAAACAAAGGATACGTTCTTCAAAATCAAATCTTTATGTTTTGATTTCAGAAAAAGTTTATTTATTTACTTGTAAATAGTTAAAAATTAGCATAATTTTAAGCTCCCATTAATTGGTTGATTTGGGGATTATATATAGCTGCCTGACTTTTAGGAAGCAGAGAGAGGTGATTTACCGTACGTTTGTTGTTTGTTTGGGCTTGCATGTAGAACAAAAGTATGTTTGGCACCTTGACAAAAAGTAGGAATTTCTTGAGTAGTATTGTCAATATGTGGGTTGATAGTTGATCAGCGAGAAGGCGATTTAAGATTGAATTATTCTGTTATTGGGGATTGCATGTAACCTAAAATTATGTTTGCCATCTCAAGAAAAATGGCACCTTTGGCAGTGTCTACTCGGGCTTTGTAGCATTACTTAAGGCATTTAAAAAATTCTGGTTATAGTGTAAGACTAATGTTTAGTCATCTTAAGCCGCATTCTAAGGTATTTAGACTATGTTCTTTTGGACTGAATTAGAAATTCAGTTAAGTTTAGTTCGGACAAATTCGGTTAGTTTCCTCTCACAATTTTAATTCAGTTCACTTTAGACAAATTAAATTCAGTTCAAACAAATTACGTTCAATACAGTCCAAAAGAACAGAGCCTTAATGTTCAAAAGAACATGCTTTACTGAACCACATTGTTTGCTGCTTAGTGATGGATAAGAGCTAGTAAGTCTCTTAACTAATCCCAGAATCAGATTGCTTCTTGAAGTTTTAATAGAGCCACATGTATTAGCACTATCATCTATGTTTCGACAAATCAATTTGCTTTTAGATCCGAGAGCTACATGAATTTTGATAGGTTTGATTGCTTATTCTTCTTTGGTTGACCCCCCCTTATTTGTTGTTGTCAAGTCTGAAGCTTTTAGAATTATAATTTAGATTAAACTTTATTTTGGAATTCATTTTAGCTCACCAGACCCCATGAAATCGTTCCTTGTATAGATAAAATGTAAGGGTTGAAAGATGCAATGCATTGGCAATGCTGGAAGAACAAGGTGCCAAATGCACAACACTAGATCGGCTGGAATTTGAGATGCAGTAGTTTTCTTCGACCATCGCTTTTTTTTTTTTTTTTTTTAAATGTTTAATCAAGTATGTCATAGATTAACTATCAAAGAAGCTTACAAACTAGACAACAGAACAAAGGGAATTTTAGATGCTTATAAGTAAACAATAGAGTTGTTTAGTGCCCGTACTAAAGAAAGGGAAAAAAAATCTACATTGGAGTGTTTTTTGCTTGGGGGACTTTAATATGGCTGGACTGGAACATGGAGTATGATTAGGTATGTACTTAACCACTTATGTTAGCATATCTAGAAATCATATTTGATATGTGGGTTGAACATGTGATATATCTGTGTATTCTATGACCCAACATGCAATTTTTGGGTACCCGGATTGTTGGCACCTGATGTAATGGGGTCGGGTCATGACCTGAAATTGACACTACTCGATAATGTGCGGACTCATTTATCTGGGTCACTACCCGGGGTCGGGTTCCGCTAATGAACACCCCTAGCGGTGAGTCAGAAGTTTCACCTTTTCTAGTGTGTAAAAATTCAAAGGAACTTTATATTGGTGCTGAAAAAAGACCTTGGCCGTCTTTCATGATAGATGCACTTAATGATAAAAAGGAAAAGACTTTGCAGTATAAAAATCCCAATTTTTTTTTGAGTTGAATATTCTTGATTATTGGTCTATTACATCCTTTTTTCTATTGGTGTTTGGTGCTAAGTATGTGGTGATTGTTTCTAGCATGACACAGGGACAGGTTTTGGAACCAGATCAATTACAACTTTCACCTCCTTCAGCTCTTCCCCCCTTGGTGAACTCTGATGGGATGGAGACTTTAGAGCACCACATCATGTGCAGACCAGGTTTTGGGAGCAGTGGCCGTAGCATATCTGTGCTGGTGAACCATTTGAAAGTTTCTATTGATTTACCGGATGAGACATTTTATCAGTATACTGTAAGTTTGCTGCTTGGAGTTTACAGTGCCATCACAAACTTTGGTTGTGCAGTGAAAACTCATAGTCTTATATTGTGCAGTGAAAACTTACAGTCTTGTGTTGTCTTTGCAGGTAAAGATAACCTCTGAAGACGGCAGACTAATTGAAAGCAAGTCGATCCGGGTAAAGATTATTGATAAGCTTTTCCAGACATACTCGTCTGAACTAGATGCAAAAAGATTTGCATTTGATGGAAAGGATAATTTGTATACTGTTGGTCCTCTTCCTCAGAAAATTTCTTACTTTACTTTAACATATGAAGAGTCAATTGGACTGAGGTAACCTTCTATTGGGTCTATCTCTCTAAAGTATGTTTTGGAGAAAATGGTATTAATATATGCTCATTTTGTAGTGCTGGCAACCCTGGTAAATCGACAAAGAAATCTAAGCTTTCCTTTGCACTAAGCCTTTTCAAAGTGGAGCTCAACTATTGTTGTGAAGCTCCTCTGCGACCAATTGCTCTGATTTCTGAAGGAAACAACATATGTGAAGCTCAGGATGCATTAAGGATACTCAACACCATTTTGAGGCAGCGGGTTATCAATAAGTACTCTTTTTCTCCCCTTGTGCGTGCGTGCGTGCGTGCGTGCGTCCGTGCGTCCGTCCGTCCGTGCGTGCGTCCGTCTTTCTGCATCTGTTTTCACATTTTATGATTAGCTTCAGTTTCATTCTTTTCTTTGGCTGCTATATACAGGGGATGCCTCTTGGTGAGACAGTCATTCTTTCACGATGACTCCAGGAACTTTTTTGAGGTTGATGGAGGTATTATTGGATTGCGTGGATTGGATTCCAGTTTTCACATGACAAGAGCAGGATTGTCCCTAAATTTAGGTACTGAAAGTTTGTCTATTGTTCGCATTTCTCATATAATAACTTTTGTAATTGTTAGACCTTGCCATAACCTTCTATGCAGATGTTGCTACGACACTAGTTCTAAAACCTGGACCTGTACTTGATTTTCTACTGGCTAACCAAAATGTGAAGGAGGCTCGCTATGTCGACTGGGTAAAGGTAATAGTGCATGGAATTCTCAGATATAACAGGTCGTGCTTGGTTTTGTGATGGTTGCATTGTGATGCTATAGATCTATGCAGGCTAAAAGAATGTTGAAGAACTTGAGAATTAAGACAAGTCATACTAACAGAGTGTATAAAATTATAGGCTTGAGTGATAGGCCTTGCTACCAGCAAAGGTACACACATATCTGAGGGTAGTTATTCTCTTATGCATTTGTTCTGCATTGTAACTTCTAAAAGTTCTTTACCTTTCTGCAAGTTTTCCTCTCAAAGTAAAAGAGGATAATGATTCCAGTGAAGAGCATTTCCAGGAGACTACTGTGTTCGAATATTTCTTGAAACATTGCGGTGTGGTGCTAACTTATTCGAAATACATGCCTTGCCTTGATGTTGGCAAGCCCAATCGACCAATCTATATACCGATTGAGGTATGTGAGTTAGTATTTCTCAAACAGTTGTGGATTTCTTTTCTTGAACTCTTTCCCTCATCATTGTCGGGTTTAAAATTTAAATGGAAAGTATAAATGATCAGTTAATTGTTTTAGTGTGAATTTTCTTAAATTTCAGATCTGTTCACTGATCTCACTTCAACGCTATAAAAGATTGTTGTCTCCAGCACAGCAAGTAGTGTTGTTAGAAAAAAACGAAGCAAAAGCCCCATGAACGAATGAAAGCTCTGACAGATGTAAGTTTCTTTTATCTTGACCAAGGTAGCATCCATAATTCTTGTTTGTAACTGACTTTCACTTAGATTGGCAGGCTGTGAAGAACAACCAGTATGAAAATGACCCATTGCTGCTTGCTTGTGGCGTTTCGGTTGAGAAGCAGTTTATGCAGATTGCTGGCCGTGTCCTTGAACCACCCAAGGTAGATGGTACTTGTTTCATTACCAGGGTCTCTGTAGATTGTTTGACTTCTCTAAAAATCATTGGAGGCATATTTATCAGCAGTTCTCTGTTCACTCTATGCAGCTAAAGGTTGGCAGAGGTCAAGATTGCCTGCCTGATGATGGCCGATGGACCTTTAAGAATAAAGTTAGCCTTACAATTGATGCGCATTTCTGTTGTCTTTCTTAATGCTAGATTAGATATTAAGTGCTGGGCTGTTGTGGTAATGTGGTAAGTTGCCTATTCTGCAGCAATTTAGGGAGCCTGTTGATATTAAGTGCTGGGCTATTGTGAACTTCTCTTGCAGTTGTGATACAAGCTACCTTTCTCGCGAACTCATTAGTTGTGGACGGAGCAAGGGCATGGTAGGTCAAGATCGTAACGTTATTGAACTTCTAGTTTTGACATTCTGGTTGTTTGCTATCTCTTCCCTGATTTTCGAATCATATCAGGATATTGAACGACCATATGCGTTAATTGAAGAGAATCAGCAGATGAGGAAAGCCAGTCCTTTGGCAAGAGTTGATGCAATGTTTGAGAAGTTACAAGACAAGCTCCCAGATCAACCTGAATTCATATTGTGTGTGTTACCAGAACGTAGAAGTTCTGATTTGTATGGTATGTTATTGATTTTTCGGTTAGTTTCTCTTGAGTTTGTAATTGTACCTTTTAAGTCATGCATGACCTGGTTGGTCATCTAATACCTTGATACCTTATGTTCTATGTAGGACCTTGGAAAATGAGAAGTTTGAGCAACTTTGGGGTTGTAACCCAATGTCTTTGCCCTGTGAAAATAACTGAACGCTATCTCACAAATGTGCTTCTTAAAATTAATGCTAAGGTAAGTCTGACATGAAATTACAGACTAAGAACTTTTGCTTTTCTTATCTCATTTGTTTCAATGGCATTTTCTAGCTTGGAGGCATAAATTCTTTATTGGCAATAGAGGAGCCCTGTAATGTTCCCCACGTGAAGGATCTTCCAACCATGATCCTTGGGATGGATGTCTCTCATGGTTCACCTGGTGTTTCTGATCTTCCTTCAATTGCTGCGGTATGTAGTTATTTGTTGTCTTTGAATCAAGAAATTGAACATTCTGATGCTACTCTTTCTTTGTGGCCATTCTTGTTGCTGTATGTTTTATCAAAACTTTCTCCGTACCATACCTTATCATATCAAGTTTATATTTTGGTTCACATTAATCATGAAAGTAATATTCAACCTCTTTGTCCACTTTTGGTAAATGATAGGTTGTTGGCTCTGTATCTTGGCCACTCATATCAAGATACAGAGCAGTTGTAAGAACTCAATCTCCAAAAGCTGAGATAATAAATTCGCTGTTTAAACCACAAGAAAATGGAGAGGATACTGGTATCATGAGGTAACACTCTTACAATTTAACGTTACTTCTAATAGGCAGCGTTTCATGAAGAATTTTGGTCGTAGGGATTATATCTGTAGAATTATATATCAGCTTTTGATCTTCTGTATGCTGTATGCTGTATGCTGTATTGCTGAGATCTTACCATTTTGTTCCAGGGAGCTGCTGAAGGACTTTTATGTTACAAGTGAGGGTAAAAAACCTAAGCAGATCATAGTTTTTAGGTAATGGTAATGGATATTATAATTCCTTAGTTCTTTTGTTGCTCCAATTACACTTGTTATCTGGTCTTGAAGAAGTTTAAACCTTGGGACATTATTTTTTGTGCAATTTTGCTCTCTGTTGATCAAATTAACAAAGGCAACAGATACATCACATCTATATGCTTAGATCTTCTAATATATCAAATATTTGGTAATTTTCCTTGGTGGACATAAAGTTTGGTAGGATGCTAATCTAACAAACTTCTCTTTAAAAGCTTGTGTACCATGGTATCTTTCTATCTTTTGCTGTATTTAATCAGAATTCCTGTTAGTCCCACTGGAGACCTTCAACTGTTCCTGCTTTTGATAGTTACTTTATTCGTGAAATATGTAGTTTTTATCTATTTACGTCCATTCCTTCTGCAGGGATGGAGTAAGTGATTCACAATTCAGTCAGGTCCTCGACATTGAGCTGGAGCAGATAAAGCAGGTACATCTAGATATGGCTGTTTTGTTTGTTTTGATATGTTAAAAGTTACTCTGTTGGTTTAGGCCTTACAACTGCATTAGATATTTACATAAATTAATTATGTACTCACTCTGTCTTGGAATTTCTCCTCACACATTTCTTGAGTTGTGTCAAAATTACCTTCACACATTTGTTTGAGCTCAAGACAACACATATATTCTTTACTGAGGGAGTCACTGAGACACTGACAGAATGCCTACCAGTCCTAAGTGCACTAGAACCGATAGCACAGTTATGATACTGAAAAGCTATGTAAACATTTAAGCCACTTAGACAGGGAGTCACTGACAGAATGCCTATCAGTCCTAAGGGGCTTTGAATATTCTTCTTTTGCTCTTCCATCTCCATCACACCAGCCCCCCCTTTTTTTATTCCCTTCCCACCACTTTCTCTTCCTTTTTTTTCATTTTTTTTTTCTAATGCCTTCCAATTTTTTATTTTTTACTTTTCTTACTACCCGTACAGTACTCTCTGCCCCAAACACACATTGGAAGGAAATGTCTTCATACTTGCAATTTAAGCACCTGAGCTCTGTTGTTCTGAGATATACAAAATCTTGCTGATTGTTGACCTTCTTGCTACCAGCTCATTTAACATCTGGGTATCTGCATGACCTGAAGAAGTGTATCCCAAGTACTTCCTCCATTCTAAAATAAATGAAACATAGGGGGGAGGCACGGGGATTAAAGAGAGGAGAGAGATAGAGAAAATAATAAGAGGGACCTGAGTGATGGAGATGAAGAGAGAGGAATGTCAAATAAAGTAATTTATTTTGAAACAACCTAAAATGTTAAGTGTTCTATTTATTTTAGAAGGGAGCAAGTCTTTTTTTTCTATTTAAAGAACAGAATCAAATAGTGAATGGGTTACTTAGGAGGTACTTTTTTGCATCATGACTTCATGAGCTTGGGCTTTGTTACGAGGATTGACAGTGTGGTAGCAGCAGTCCAGCAGTACTTCAATATGTTCTTTTTGTTTTTGTTTAACCTTGTGAGAATGTGGGATTTGAACATTTAGAAAATTATGATGCCTAACAGTGCAAGAGGGGAAGACTTTTTAATTTAGTAGTTGAAGTAAACAGCTTCCATGAATTTATATATAGTTTGATCACTGCTATAGTGCAATGATATCACACATAGAATGGTGATTGAGCTTAGATTGCCATTGAACAGAAATTTGAAGAATATTAAAAGGAAAAGAAATAAAAAAGGAACTGTTAATAATCCTGCAGGGACTGAAAGTATTAAATGAACACCTAATAACTTATTTGGTACTGTACGAAGTATTTGAAATACAGGAAAAAAATACTATTCAGGTAATATTTTCAAAGGAGTTGCAAACGGATCCACCGGCTCACCAATCATTGATGGTTCTAAAACCGCTAATTTTTATCTCTCTTCTCCCCGTGGCAGCTCTTCTTCCTGTAGCCCCCAGCTGTCTGGTGATGTTGGCAACTGATGGTCAACCATTGGACTCAGCTGAAACCTTCCCTTTGAGTCACCTTTGTGCGAACTGGCAAGTAGAAACCCTAGGCTTGTACTCTCTCTTCGTCAATTCATTGTCCAATTCGCTTCCCCTTTTGGTGGTGGTGTGTGTTAGATTCACATGGTCAGAGGAATAAGTCCGAGGGTTTTGTCATTCTTCCCAGTGTTAGATAACACATATCCTGTATTCTGTGTCGGATTGTGTTGATGTGCAACCGCAACGTTACCAAATTTTGATGAATTTGAGTGAAATAGGTAAGACTTAAGAGTAAATGAAAATGTGGTATACATTGAGGATGCCTACACAAAGCTGGTATATGTTCTATGACGTAGTAGGCAAATTAGCTTGCTTGAGTTCTTGACAAATTTGTGTGTTATTATTGTGCCACTTATTTGTGTCGCCTTATATGCTACACAATGTTATATTAGTGACAGATGACCAAAAGAATAAACTGCCACATAACCTATCCATTCGTTTTCTATGTAAGCATACCTTACGCCTTAGTGTATTAGTGTGGGTATATTTTGGTAGAACAAACAAATATTGCCTATCTTTGGGAATCGAACCTGCAAACGATCTGAGACATCCCTGAAGAGAGATAAGGTGCAAACAAATTGGAGGAAGGGGCAAGGGATTATTTCTTCTGGAAGTAAGACTAGATAATAGGTGTGGTCTGATATGTGAAAGTGGTATAGAGGGCAATAATTCCTGTCTCATGCTAGATTGCTAGTACACCCTTTGTCCTATAGTTATATCTTGGTTCGAAAATAACCCCTTACACTGAAGTATTGATGCATCATTTTGCTCACCCTTTTCTCCTGCCTCCCCCCCTGCCACACCCATTTCTACTACTTAACCTATGTATTTAGAACATCCATTTTACTGTTTCCACTAAAATTGTTTCCTTTTCTTGATGTTTGGCTGATATGTTTTCAGTTTTGCTTCACCATTGGAACCCCCTCAAACTCCCTTTCTTGATTCCTCATCCCCCTTGAAACGTGAATTTCTCCAATTCAATCTCTGGCTCTCCATCATCACTTTCTGCTGTACCAATCATATCAGCACCTATGTGGTTGTCCCCAGACCCCACTTTGCCTTTTCCGGTAGAATCAGCAATACCACCTTGTTTCCTCATCCCAATCCAAAACTGCCTGTCCGCCAACATAAAACCGCCTCATTTCAGCCATGTTAAAGTCAACCATTGTATCAACAGTAATCCGAAGCCTTTAGTACATGCCATACCATTGCCAAAGGTGGCTTGCTATCTTTTGCACCAACAACCTCAATGAATATGATGGGTAAAAGAAAGAGAAGATTCCACTACCTCAACTAATTTGATGAGCAAGAGGGAGGAAAGTAGTGACCTTCATACGCACATAACACATTGTTGACGAGATCGAGATGGTTACAGTTCAATCCTGTCATATTCGAACTTGGAAACAAAGGTTACCTACACCATGCTATCTATTGTGGCCGCGAAACTAGTGGGATGGTGTTGGTTGTGTTAGTAAAATTTTGACGGGTGGTGTAAAAAAGGAGTGTGACAATGATGATGGTAGGAGAGAATGTGGCAATAATGAAAGATAGTGGCAATGGTGGTGGTGATGGGAGAAAGTGGCAGTGGCAATGGCAATGGTGATGGGCTGACCGCTGATGGCACAAAGTACTGATGCGAGTCTATGCTGGTGGGTGCTGGGAATATAGACTTTATTGTATTTAGCAACCAAACATATTCTCTTCATTTGTTTCCTCTTCTTTCCCTTTCTCAATTTTGTAAAGTGAGCATAACAGCCTCTTTGGTGGGAAGTCTTCACTCATAAAGAGCAGAGCTATCTGTGTTTAATTCTTGTTTTCTTGTACTCCCTCGAGTTGTTGACTCTGTTAGACAGATAAAAGGCATCGTTCTCTCAGGGTGCATTCTCCCCCCCCTTATTCCTATTAAAATATCGGCAATTGCTTAAAAGACAAAATTGTTCAGGTGTAGGAAGTGTGAAGTCAATTGTTTAAAAATAGCAGTTCAGTTATAGTACCTCATTAATGTGGTGTTTCATCACTTCAGGCTTATCTGAGTCTTGGAGAAGCAGAACTTCCAAAGTTCACAGTAATTGTTGCACAGAAGAGACATCATACTCGCCTGTTCGAAGTTGGGGCTGCTGGCAATGTTCCACCTGGTCTGATGTGCTTGATATTTTGGTTTCTTATTATGCCTTATGCATTTGTAATTGATTTTGTATATTGTGCTACCCTTGTCACTCTTATTTATATCGTTCTCCCTCCACAGGAACAGTTGTGGACACTGAAGTTGTGCATCCAAAGAATTATGATTTCTACATGTGTGCTCATGGGGGGGATGATGGTAAGTTATCAGTTTTCCCTTTTCCATTCGTGCTATTAAATGGGCACTTTTCCTGTCAAAGTAAACATAGAGCCAGGGGGGGGTTTCATTAATCTTCTGTCTACCTCTCTTTTTGTGTTTCCTTGTTTTGTGGTGTGATTTTTAATGGAATAATGGCTTAGGCAATGTTTTAACATCATTTAGTTAGTGACCTTACCTTTTTACCCAAATTAATGACTGTACGCATACGTGTTTAACAGCCAAATTGCCTTTCACACTTTTATAAGAATAAACGACTGAATGTTAGTTGGGAAATTTTAGCGAAGTCATTTTGGAAGGTAGGGGTGTTTTCTGGCTAGATCTGCTTTTGTGAGGGTTTCAAAGTTACATTATCATACATTTACAAAGTTTGCGGTAATGTGATGCTGCAAAAATGTGTGCACACACCAATGACACTTGCCTCCTTTCTCTTTAAACTGGTAAAATGTGTTTGTTGGTAGTCCTCTCGGGTGCCTCTTTGTTTTCCTTTCCTTTATATGGTAAAATGAATGTTATTTCCTCCTCACTTGTTTTCCATGAAGGTTACATTGCGGCCTGTTCACTATCATGTCCTGCTTGATGAGATCGGCTTCTCACCAGACGAGCTTCAAAATTTCATTCATGCTTTATCCTATGTGTGAGTTACCCATATTGCTCCACTTGCCTCATAAAACTTTCCACTTCAGTTGGGTTATATAAGTTGAATTTTTGTCCCCATCCAGGTACCAAAGGAGCACTCATGCCACCTCAGTAGGTGAGTTGATGTTTGTTTGTGAGTGTGCAGCAGTGTCTGCAGAGATAAAATCATGAGCTATTCCCTAAAGTGCTTTACTTTGGTCTTAATTTTTGCAGCGGCACCTATCTCTTATGCCCACCATGCTGCCCGACAAGTAGGACAGTTTGTCCAATTTACCGAGCTTCTCGAGAATGGTTCTGATAACAATGGCTTCACGTCCACAGGAAGTATTCCTGTCCCGGAGCTGCCCGCTTTGCATGATAACGTCAAGGATACCATGTTTTTCTGCTGAACTGGTTAGAGTCTTCCTTTAAGTTCAAGGCAGACATGTGTATATCCAATTAGTGTATATATATGCACGTGCACAGGCGTTGCGTGACCTTATTTAAGTTTTTTTTGACAATGCTGGTGTTTGTTATGTAAAGTTAGAGGTTAATTTACGTTCACCTTGTACAAATGGGTTAGAAAAAATTTTGCGTGTAATTTCTGATAGTCTGCTGTGGCCTGCGGGTGGAAACTTTTGCCTTTCAGACTTGCGAAAGGTTGTAGGTGTGATCATCTAGTCGAATGCTTATCTGCGCTTGAGCTACTCAAATTAGAAATGAATGACCATTTTGCTCTTTGAAGCACAGGCTCTAATGTTATTTAAGTAGATAGAGCAGCACTGATCAATCAAATCTCCACACGCCGTTAATTTTTCTGTTATTAATGCTAAGTTATCGCTTAATATTTCCATTTTTATGTTCTTATATGCAGTTTTAAGGGCAACATGTATCATTTTCCTGATAATAATATAAAAATAATAGAAACGTTGATGATTTTGAAGTACTAGAAGCAGTTCATATTGTGAACGTTTGTCCTAAATAGCGAGAATAAAAACATATATTAAAGTGAATATTATAGTTCAAATGATAGCTTAATCAGTCTTCTGGAGTAATTGTCATTGAATTATTTTGTATTTTGTTATCTCTATTTGTTTTCGTGGGAGATATTAATCTTAAATAGATTTACATTGAAAGGCAAAATGTAACTATTAAAAAGAAACAGACGGAATATTCAAAGTGTTGAACTACTCCCTTCGATTTTGATTAGTTTATCAGTTTTGACTTTTAATACTATTCACATACGTGACTTTGACTATCTCTTGTGATTTGTACTTAAGGAAAAATATAGTCATATGTGATCTTATTAGGAAGTAATATGAATATCTAACCAACCCCTTTGATAATCTTGACCCCTTAAAAGGGGACTCTAGTATGAGGCAACTTATATTTTCCTTGAATGTTATGCCCCCTTTAGAAAGTTAGTCAAACTGTCAAAGTGAAGTTTTCTTTCTTTGAAGTCTCTTCATAAAATAAGAGTCAGGCATAATTGCATCAATTCTTCTTTCACAAGGAATATATGAAAACCCACAACGCTATTCTAAAAAGACTAAACTACCCCTTTTCCCATCTTTTCTTGTTGGCCCACCTTCAAGGCTATTTTTGTCACTACAACTCAAAAGAAATTTACTATATTTGTACACGAGTGAGAAAAGAATATAATAATTCTTTCAACAATAGGACTCGGAAAATCCCCATTATATTTTTCTCTCTCATACTTTTTATTCAATCCCCTCCTAAAATCTAAGACATGATCACGTTTTTTAATTCCAAGGATTCCCAATTTTTCTTTCTAAATTCTTGAAATTATTCAACGACAAACAAAAAGAGAGTGAAAGAACTTTCGCTCCCGATTTCGGAAGATCCCCAGTATCGATTCTCGTTCGCCCTTTCTTAAAAAAAGAACTTTCTAATGTGTTATTTTTTCTAATTAATAAATACCGTCATTACTTTTGCAAAGTAGTTAAATAAATTTTCCAAAGATTTTCTTCTTCTTCTTCTTTAAGTGTGATCGGTCCATAAATTCTTTGTCATTCTCTCTCTAACTTTCTCTCTCCTCCAAAATTTTCTGCTTACATTACTTATTCATCGGAAAGTTGTCCATTACACTAAAGTGGTTAGTTGTTTTTGGTCTAATTTATTTATTTATTTCTTCTCTAATTATAATTATTACCTTCTGAAAGATTATTATAATTTTTCTGGGTTTTTGTTGGTTAAAGTAAGTGTTGATCATCCAATGCCTGATCATCGGAAAACTCAAAGTAATGGACCTGTTGATAACATTCAAGGTACAATTTTTATTTTTTTATTCTATACTCTTATCATATAATATATGTTATGTGTACTATATTATAAATTTATAATGCTTCAGTTTACATGTATATATTTTTTATCATAAGATTTTTGATGATCTTTTGCAACAATGTAGCCAAGTTTTAATTTTTAATTTTTTATAGAAGGGGTGGCAAAGATGAAAATAGAGAAGAAAGAAGGGGGAGAAAGAGAATTAATGGAATACCCAGATCGTCCAGGAGAGCCAGATTGTTTATATTATTTGAGGACTGGTTTGTGTGATTATGGCACTAATTGTCGTTTTAATCATCCTCCTCTTCCTCCTGCTAAGGTACTTTTTTTTTTTAATTAGATTTTGTTGCTTTATGCTATTGATATTTAGATTGTATATATTTTTATTTATTTTTTGCCACGCGGCATCTAGTTCATCTCCGAGATATATAACTAAAATTCAATTCAGAACCGTTCTATACAATTTCGATTTAGATCATTAAAAAAAGTATATCTAGTGAAAAAAATAGCGCATTTAATCAAGAAAGTAGTATATTGGAACCGGAAACATAATTGTGATAATATTTTAATAATCAGGTCATATATGGGATTTTATATACTACAATTTTGAATTTTTTTTCATAATTATGCTACCTTTTGTTTTAGATATAGCAAGTATTGTTTTTGTTGAATAAACCACCAAAAATTGTTGTGAAGAATTTGAATTTTGGACATTTGTCTTAAGACCACATATACTCTAAAGTGGCCCTGCTTTTTTTTATTTGTTTTAAATGGATGAATACAACAAAATTTAGGAAAGGGGAAAGATGAAAGCTTTATTTAAATTTTATTTAATGAGGGGGGAATTTTCTAATACTACTCTAGTTGGAATTTAGTTGTAACAATAAGGTGAGATGAACATGATTCCTTATTCTTTTAATTGTTCTTTCTTAATTTGCTTCGAAATCTTCAATTGTTTGAATGTTCATGTAATGTTATTTATATATGTTTGTAGACTCCTCAGGATAGAAGTGAGCTTCCTCAGCGAGAAGGACAACCTGATTGTGGAGTAAGAAACTAAGAATATTGTTCTCTCTATCCTCCTTCCCCTTTATTTTTTATTTGTTTACTTATTTATATAAATACTTCTATTTACTTATAATATTGAGCGTATATTTGTGAATTGTGAAATTGCAATTTAGGATGTGAGTTACATTGTTGTTTTTTGAACTCTCTAAAGACTTGCTTAAATATAGTTTGGAGGCCAGTCCAATTGTTCTAACTTGGGCTTTGTTCAAACCTATATCGTACTGACCCGGGCATATTGTACAGTTAAGGCTAATTTTTTGCTTAGTTCTCATTAATTGCTTATTTGGAGCTCTTCAAATGAGAAATGAGCAAAAGAATAGTCTGGCACGTACTATATACCTAGATGTATATAAATGGCGGTCTTTGTTTGGTTAGTCTTGAGTGAATCTAGGCCAATTTACCAAATTGGTAAAAATAAATGTAGGTTGGCGTCAATTTGATTAAAATTTAACTTTTGCGACATTTTGGTGAATAAAAAGTAGGTTTAACTTCCATTTTGATAAATAAAATAGGTTCGTGGTTAAATAACCCAAATATTAAGTTTGCCATTAAAATAACCCAATATATATATATATATTTTTAAAATTCTAAAAATCACCAAAATAAATATGGGGCTTTTTTTTTTTTTTTTGAAATGGTTATATTTAATACTACCACTTAAGAATCATCCTTGTACAAATGGGCTATAAACCCCTATAGGATTTGGTAGTTGCTTTACTTGCTTAGCTAAGAAGGGGTAGTTGCTTAGCTAAGAAGGGGTAGTGCTTAGCTAAGAAGGGGAAGTATATGTTATCATGAAAGCTATAAACAACGAAGAAAAAAAGAAGAATTGACGCACGGATTGAACGTAGTTCACTAACAATGTGTTAGCTAGGATTGAACGTAGTTCACTAACAATGTGTTAGCTATAGACCCTCGTCTTGGGTTATTTGGGGCGTGAGGCTACAAAGTCAAGGCATTCCAACAATATAGAAGTTAAAAAATTCCAAGTAGCACTCTAATCCCTAAGGTGCTTCCTCCAATCATCCATGTCTTTATAATCTATACACTTTGTACTTCTACGCTATTCATATGCTCCACTTTGACCATTATTTGTGATTTATATGTAAGGGAAAACATAGTCGTGTATGATCTTGTTTAACTCGTCTTAGTATATATTTTCATAATATCAACTTTTTATAACTTTCACTTGTTGATAATTAGAATTATTGTGGTCAAAGATTTGTGTTGGAAAACGTGAAAGTCAAACTATGTAGATTAAAAAGAAAATTAGGTAGTATAACATAATACTCCCACTATCCACTAAAAAAAAAAAATTATTTTTGTTACTTAGAATGATAATTTTATCGAACCAACCCATGATATGTGGACCCTCGATTTACTCGTTCTTGACCCGCTCTCTGTGACTCTGTCTCTCCTGTAATTCATGTGATGTAGTATGTTATGTAAAATTGTAAATGGACTTTCTGCGTGAAATGGGAGGATTTGTGTTACCATCACACTGGTATTTGCTTAACTTACTTTTGTAATTGCAAATTAATCTCTAGACATCATATTTTCAGTTACTAAAATAAACAAATTGACATGAAGACTCTTTCTTCGAAGTGGTGCTTGGTAAATTTTGACAAAATGGAAGTTGTCATCATCAAATTTACCTTTGTGATTTAGCATTTATCGTTTTGAGTTCTTTTAGGTGATAGGAAAGAGCGATGCCTAAATTTTTCTTAAACCTAAGATGATCCTTCAATGCTGGTTTTTATTTGAACTCAATATACCTTCTTTTTCCCTTTAAAGGTGCTCACTTTTGTCAATGATGATAATGCTGTTACCATTTTTAGTAAGATAGAAAATTTAGACATCAACTGATGATATCTAGCTCATGGTGCGGAAATAAAACAAAATGAAATATCATAGGTATTGAGTTATTTTTGAATATGAGTACTTGAATGATATTAACGCGGTTTTGTAGGATCCTGTTAGATTTTTTAAATTTCACAAAATCATTTTTTGTTGTAGATTGGTATAGAGCTTATTGTATCGCTTCCCCCCCCCTTCTCTTAATGACTCGTTCTTCCCATAAAAAGTTAACTTTCATGCATTGCATACCTGGGGAAATTGGACTTGTCAACCCAAGAAGGCATAGGTATCTGTTTCCTAATGAGTCTTTTTGGAGATTTTGAGGCATTACTTCCCTTTTTGGCTTGTTTTAATTTTCACGGTCTTAAATGCAAATTTCATAATTAGCAACTGAGCTGATATTTGTTCTCAACTCTGCTTGCATTTTTCTTATTTTTTTGTTTGTTTGAGCTGTTTGAAAATGGAGGTCCATGATTTACATGTCTGTTTATATCTGAAAGAGAAGCAGCAAAGATTAAGATATCTGACCTTGCTTGTGGTGGGATCTTTCTATGTGGTTTTGTTTAGTCTTAACTGAGTGGAATTAGTGAACACTTTTATGGTTGCATAAGGTACTAATATCTCCACCTTATTGTGCGAAGTGATAATATGTCTCTCCATCTGTTGCTTATCGCCTATTGCATGAACTTAAAATATAAATCTGCAGCTTAACAATAAAAGGAGTAAAGAAAGTGTCATATAGTTTAGCTTCTGGTCATTCTCCTTTTGTTCAAGTGAGAAGTTTAAGTTATGTAAATGGATGTTGAATGTTTGGTGGGGGCCTTAGGAATACCGTGACTGTATCTTATTGTGTATCCTTATAAGATCAAATTGATTGGTAAAACTTTGCAGTATTATGTGAAAACGGCGACTTGCAAATATGGCTCTTCGTGTAAATATCATCACCCTCTGGACAGGCGTGGTGCTGGACAGGTTGCTTTAAATACTTTAGGTTTACCAATACGCAAGGTGTGTCTCTCTTCAATTCCATTTTCTCCCCTTCTCTAGTCTATGTAAGCATTGCATGTATGCTAGTGACATGGTCTTTTAGCTTTCTTTTTTAAAAAAAAAAAAAAAAATTACAGTGATGATTGCCTTTTCTCTGCAGGAGGAGAAGCCTTGCCCTCATTATATGCGTACTTACGCTTGCAAGTTCGGACCAGCATGCAAGTTTGATCATCCCCAACCTGCGTCACTTGAGAGTGATTTACCTATACCTGGAGCTGCTGCTATGGGGACAATGGGATCTACTTTGCCTTCAACTGGCATTCCTTATGTAGGCTCACTTCCACCTTGGCCACTGTCAAGGTCATCATATGTAGCATCTTCTTGCGTTCCTGGTCCTCAGACATATATGCCTTTTGTCTTCCCGCCTTTGCAAAGTTCTCTTCCTGCCCAAAGCTGGAATAGTTATATGGTGTGTAAGTTTTTCTTTTTCTTGATATCGAGGATTACTTCATCTAGGAGCTTCAATGACTTGTTTCTATTAATTAGGACTTGTTTAATCTGCTTTTTCTATCTGTCTTGGCTCAATATGCCACTCCTTGTAGTTGATGCTAGGTTGTCTGATAAGGAACTCCCATCTGTTTTTTGGCTTCCGTTTTCCAACCATATGCTGGATTCTTTTTTAGTAGTGATATCTGCTTTCTTTTTGAAGCAGCGCATGTGGAAATGCGTGCTCTTAGTCCTTGCATTTTTGTTGATCCATAAATTATGCTCATATCTGATGTTAATAATCTGCTACGTGCCAGTTCTGCTAGACTTATTGACCTTAAAAAAAAACTTTTCTTGGTTTGATGTTATCGATTGAAATTATGGCCATGATGGATGTAGGGGAGCTAAGGTTACCGTTTCTTTATACTGAACATTGGGATTTTCATCTACCTCTTTTATCTCGGGTCATAAATTTTTCATGAATCTATGTCTGCTATTTCTTTGATCCAACTAAGTGTTCCTTCTATTACTTCAACTAATTTAGAAAATTCCCAGTTTATAAGTGCAGTTATGAATTCTTCCAAATTGTCGGCTGACTTAGATGCGATTCCTTCCATTTCCTTGGGCATGATACTTGCGTGTTCAGAAGCACCATTAATTTCAACCTAGTGACGTATTACAATATTGATGGCGCAATACATATTATGGTCTCCCTGTTGTTCTAATTGGGTAAAACAAAGCTTTGCTATGTGGTCTTGCATGATGTGAAGTTTACAATGTACACTGCTTTGTTTTTACCTGGCATCCTTGTCATTAAGGCATTTTCACTATGGCTTAACTTGTTTGTTTTATGACCTCTTTCCCTAACCCGAGAAAGCAAACCCAAGTTCTTAGTTGTTCGTGAAGCTAGAATCATATGCCATTTTGTGCTATTGTTAGTGAGATTAGAGTTTTTAACACTAGTAACAAGTATCATTATGTACACTACTAATTTACGATTTTTTTTTTTTTTGGAGAAAACATTGTAATATAGTTCTCTCAACTTAGTCGTGGGTTATTTGATGTGACCTGAGCAATGGCAAGGAATTCTGTGCTACCTGATATTATTGCTTGTTTGTGGGCCTAAGAACTGCCTCCTTTGGGATTCTTTGCTTTCTAAATGCTTTGAACCTTCCTTCAGTTGCTTGTTCTTTTGGTGGGCTCTAGAGATGGTTGAAAGAACAACCAGAATTATATTTTATATATCTAAATCTTTGGGAACAAAAGTCCGTGGAGGTAAATATGTAATTTCACTTGAAGTGGAGCCCACCACTCTCCTATTTCACATTTACATATCTAAATGTTTGGATTTTGGAAACATGAGTCCGTGGAGGCAAATGTAAATTCACTTGAAGTGGAGCCTACCACTCTCTTATTTCATATTTACATATCTAATTATACTTTTTCGCCTTGGGAGTTCACTCTTAAGCTTCTCCTACCTCCCCCCTCCCTACTTTCTGAAAATGGCTCGTTTGTTTTTTCAGTTTCTTCTATTATTCGTTGAAGTATTTATGCATCTACATTTTGCACTCGAGTGTTACTGCTAAACCTTTGGCTGCGTTTGAGCCTGGTTCTTCGAAGAATTACAGGCTATTTTGATTGCACCTTGTATCATTTAAAAATATTATAGGCTACATAATTAAATATAAATGTACTAATAAAATAAAAGTTCTTTCATTTTCTGTCTGTTTAATGATTTCATTTATTGAGCAGGGAAACTTGAGCACCATATCTTCTTCCAATATGATGCTACCAAATCTTGTTTATAATTCTACAACTCAAGTTACTGGAGGACCAAGCGACTTGGTGATGCAGGCCTATTATAATCTTCCTGAGAGACCTGATCAGCCAGAATGCAGGTTTTTCATGAGCACCGGCAGCTGTAAATATGGTTTGAATTGTAAATTTCACCATCCGAAAGAAAGGATCGCTTATAATTTAGGTCCACACGGTCTCCCCTTTAGACCGGTAAATTTTTAACATTCTCTTTGTTACACTATGAAGATCTGAATCATGTGAATGCATCGTCTTTGCATCTTCTGAACGTAATTTGTTTTAACAGGGTAAAGATCAATGTAGTTACTTCAACTCGTATGGCTTCTGCAAATATGGTCCGACTTGCAAATACGACCACCCAATGTATGTTAGCTATTCTCTTGGCATGCCTCCTGTACCGTTGGTGGATCTAGGCTTGTTTCCTAAAGGAAGGAATATGGTCATTTCCAACTCAACTGAAACTTCTAACTCGAAATCAACAAAGATCACTGACTGGATTCAGAAACCTGATACCATTATTTCAGATAAGAATCGTACGAAATCTGTGAAAAACTCCGTGGAAGATCCACGTGAAGAAGTTCGTGATGATCATCCGAATGCTGCGGTTGCTGTTGATGCCCCTTCCTCTAAAGTTCATCCGGATCAATCAGACTAAATCTATATTTGCTCTGCTGTACACTTCTTCGCCAATTTCGCTCCCTTCATCGAACGGGGTGATTTTTTGGCATCCTTTTTGCCCATCTTTACTCAAGCGTTCTACTCAGACTATATGTATGCAATTTTTGTGCATTCCTTCTTGTATCATCTTTCTGACCTTGCAAGCCTATATGGAGTGTTTATATACTGTTGCGAGACTTGTGGCTTTAGTGAAAAGCATGGAATGAAAGATGGATTTTTGGAGTGAATAAAATATAAATATATGAGTGCAAGAAATGTATGAACATAGTCGTAAAGTTTTATTTAGCATGTTTTGTCTTACTAGGTAGTATTCACCACATTTCTAAAATCTTGATTTTTTTCCCTAGTACTAGTTATTTTATTTTATTTTTAATACGGAAAACAAGCTTAGGCAAGACCTCTAGTCAGGAGGCCAGCCTAAAACATCATTGCGGATGATAAGGGAAAAATCAATACAATACGGAGGAAACCAATACAAGAGGGAAGGGTAGTCATGAGCCTTTCTAGCCATAAAATCCACCGCTCGATTAGCTTCACGAAAGCAGTGGAAGAACCGGCACTCTTGAAAGTTGAGAATATCTACACCTGCATCTTTAATAATACTAGAAATTTCCCAAGGAATTTACCGAGAACTCTTCATAGAATTGATAACTCCTAAATTGTCTCCTTCAATAATAAGATGAGAGATATTGAGAGAGATAGCACCCTTAAGGCTTTAACACCTTCAATAAATTGTCTCCTTCAATAAAGTGTCTCCCTAGTACTAGTTATATAGGTGAATACTAGACTCATGGCTCGTATTATGCACGGGTCAATTTTATTATTTATAAATAACAAATTTCTTTTTTGAAAAAGATATTATAGTTATTTTCTTGGAAAATATAATTGGAAGAAGTAACTAATGAAGTCAATAATTGATCGACATCATAGATTACGAAATAATTAATCTTCCCTTATTATAGACTACTTCATATTATCTAAACATTCCTTTCTATTATGATTACATATAGAATTATCTGAAGACTATATATGGTTAGTGCTAATATCAAGTAATTTTCATATTCATTGAAATGATTATATGTTGGACATTAAAATATTAGAGATATTCGGATTAGGGTGCATTCTTTTCACCCGAATTCTCCTGAACTTGTTTGAATTTATTGGAATTTATTAAAGTTTATTTCATAAAGTATCAGACTTTATATAAACTGAAGTGAACTTATCTCTTAACTTACCTAAAATTATTAGACTTAAAACTTTTTTTTAAGGTAAAAAAAATGCATCTTAAGAAAACCCAAATTCCCAAAATAAACCATTCTGTTAGACTTTCTAGATCTATTTGATGACTCATATCTAGAGATACCCAGTCAACCACATATATAGGCTTATGTTTATTATTGTATATATAACCTAATGGCAGCACAATTTTCCTAAGACTTAAGATCACATCATAACACAACATAGCGAGAGAAACCCTAATTTTAACAATGGAAGATGAGGAGGAGAAAACAACTAATCCTACAAGCCTTCCATGGGACATTGAATCAAATATCCTCTTAAGGCTACCACTAGAAGATCTTCTTCGTTGTCGACGTGTATGTAAAAGTTGGCGTGAAGTAATCAATAGCCTAGATTTTAACAACTCCTACGTACACCAATTTCTCAACAAAAATTTATCAAATTCTATCATCATATGGGGTTCCAATGGTAAGTCGTTTAATCTTTCGTCTTTTGATTTTCACTTTCCTGAAAATCTAAAGGAGCCAACTCGCTATCGCTCTCAAAGTTTTGGTAGCAAACGTGTTAAAAACATAGTTGGCTCATGTAACGGCTTACTTTGCTTCCAAAAACGTAACGATGGTGATGAATTTTGGCTATATAACCCGGTCACGTACGACTTTAAGCACATATATCACTCATCACCCTATAAAAATGACTTTCATAGCATGGGGTTTGGTTATGATTCAATGAACAACGATTATAAGATTGTAAAATTAGTTCACAAACCATATAAGTTTAGTGCTTACGGGGTTTCTTACAATACGATTGAGTTTTATGTTTATAGTTTGAGGAAAAATTCATGGAAATTCATTAAGCCTTTTCCTGAAGTGCATAAAATTTGGCCTAATCATGTAAATTCGGTAGTATCGGGAAGCATGGTTTTCTCTAATAAGGCATTGAATTGGTTGTGTTATGATATTGCTGAAGATTGTTGGGGAAGGTATAAAACTATCTCATGTTTAAACCTTGAAACCGAAGAGTATTATGAGGTACCTTTGCCTGATCTTTATTTTGATCCTACCGAGGAATGGAAATTGGCTGATATATCGGAAAATCTACATTTGGTAACTTGTCTCCCTTGGGAATGTTGGTATATAGATATATGGATTATGAAAGAGTATCGCGTAAAACAATCATGGACTAAATTGAACCGCGTCTGGCTTGGAGATGTACTTGTAGATATCACTGGTGATCGTCGTTATATTTTTTGTATGGCGGATGTTACATCAATTGCCTTGCCTTATGCCTACTCAGAGGATCGATGGGAAATTTTAATAGGTATAGGAAAACCTATAAAGATTTTTATTCGTTATGATTTACATACTCAAGAGTGTAAAAAGATAGACATTCATGGTTTGCCTAATAATGTGATATATGATCATTTCATAGCCATGCCATGGGTTGGTTCTCTTATCTCCCCCCTCAAGCTAGAATAATTTGACTAGTCTTATTTTACATTTTGTCTGCCAATTATTAAGTTGAATGTAATTTAAGTGTTCATTTTATCATCAATGTAAAAAGTTTTTGAGTATTTGTTGCTAACTGTTACTCTTAGTTCATTGTTTTGTGCTGATTTGGAACTTGAAGAGGAAATATTTCTTTCCTTTCGTTTGACATCAATATTGCTGTGATAGTTTTATTATATGTCAAATTATAGATTAGTTAATATGAATCTCGTATATATGTTTCAATTACTTATTATCGCTTTGGCTGAGTATCCTTCGATTCTTATTTTGTCATAATATTATGGAAACAAATGACAATTGACATGCTAATAGCAATGTTTTGTCATCTTTCTTAAATGAAAGGTGAACTCTTTTTTTAAAGGATAGATGTCATTGGAGACCCTAAATTCATTAATCAAAATCATACAATATCTATAACGAAAACATATCTAACAAAAGCAAACAAACATCGTCTTCGAAGGTACTAGGGATCCAAAAATTAAAATTTGACAAGTTGCCGCATTCTCGAATATATATAGAATAATAATAATTATATCCATGGAATATGAGAAGAATTGATATGGATGTAAAAAGGCGTATCAAGATAATTAAATTAGTTGATCTTTTTAATTATTGGGATTGAATCATCTTATAATTGAAGGTTGCAAGTAGTGTCTCGATGTTGCTTTTAATTGTTAAGAGCCGAATTTTGATAGTTTATCTCGGTCCGCAAGTTGTTTTGTTATTTATTTGGGCTCCAAGGAGTTTGCTTCCTTAACACTAGCTTTTTATGCACGCGACGCGCGCAACGACATTTTTTGGGCATAATCAGTTCTCAGGTAGTAAAACAAACCAAAAACGAAACTTCGTATCTAAGTTCACCTCCATTTTGTGAATAAGATTGTTTGAAATACTTACAAATAGTATTTAAAAACACTTTAATAAATAACTGTAAGTAATGAAATTGCATCTGTAATTCGTTGACTTTAACTAATTTTTCTGAAAATCCACGCACACTCATCAGCGTGCATAACAATTAGCAATTTTAAGTCAAAAGTCAAAACTCTCATTTTTGAACAAACCTATATTCTCTCTATTACTTAGTAGCTACTCATTTTTCTCTTTCTTCGATTCTTAGCTACTGACTACTCCCCCAATTCTCAAACCCATATTTCCCCCAAATCAAACCACTACTCCCCTAATTCAATTGAACATCATCTTCATCAATTTCCCCAAATCAAACCACTACTCCCCCAATTCCCAAACCCATAATATCTGAATTTCACTCAATAATTTTCCTCTCTATATACAATTGAACATCATCTTCATCAATTTCCCCCAAATCAATCCACACACTCGGTTTTTTTTTTTCTCCCTCTACTCAATTGAGATCGTCGATTATTAGCTGAGGATTATCTCAAGCAAGTCACGGAGTTGGCTTTGGAGGTCATGGCAATTGGCTTTCGCTCAGCCCGTCATGGATCGCCGAGCTTGCTTGCGGTCATGGCGCAAGCTATGCAATTTTTGTTGAAATTCGATTTCCCCCAAATTAAGGTATATGTTGAAATTTGATTATGGGCACAATTTTTTGATTTTAATTAATATATGGGTTTAAGTATTTTTTCTCAGATTATTTTTAACATATGGGCACAAAATTAATTAATTCGAGTTCTCATATTTTGTCTCAGTTTTTTTTTAAATATATTGGCACGAATATTGAAGTTATTTGTGACGAAATTTGATTTTTTTTTCCGACCATTTATGATGTAATTTAAATTTGCATTTCAACTATTTTCGAATTAAATTTTAAATAAACTGTAACTTAAGTTATATTTTTTGAAAAAAAAATCTAATACAACACATATTCGTAAGTGTTATTGTAACTTGAGTTTAATTTTACTCGAACATATTACATATTCTTAAGATATACTGAACATAGAACAATACACGTAATTTTATTTTTAATAACGAATTACGTACCTGATTAACAGTAAAGAATCGGCAAATTTGAGAGTTTCATATTTGAGAATGTCTTGAAGTTCCAATCTATAAAGAGAACTGATTTTTTTTTTTGGAGTTTGTGTTTGTAATGGAGTTTGTGTTATGGAAAATTTGATTTGAGAGGTTGTTATGCCGTGTAAATTTTTATTGTTATGTATGTGATATTAATATTTGGTAAGTTCTTAATTATGAATCTTTTTGATTGAATCTTTTTTATTGGCAAGTTTATGTGATTGAACGTTATATGAGTTGATTGAGTTTAATAGAGATTTGATTGATTTTTTTGTTTCGGCAAGTTTATGTGTGGAATTGGGCATTTTAGTAAATTCCAGGAGGGACACCATTGCTCCCCCTTGGCTTATATAATAGAGATATCTTACTTCCTTATTCTATTAGGAGTAGTTTAAGAAAGCTTATATTATAATGTTGTTCGTGTTTAATTTAGGAAAGTTTTAGCTATCCTTAGGCGTGTATTCACATGGTTTTAATTAAGAGAAGTCTTGGGCTGGTTGTTTTAGGTTGTCTTTATAAAAGTTTCTTAACCTTTTATGGTTATTGTATTGCAGGACATATGGTTCATTAATAAAAATCAAATTATGTGATTAGAGTATTGTTTTCTTTATGAAAATTTTCGGACTTCTTTCTGATTTTCAAACCTTATATAAATTACTCTGTGTTTGAGCTTTAAGATTGATTGCTCAATTACTTTGTATTTAAGAGTGAATCAAGATCCAATTCATGACTTACTTTGTGTTTGACCGGATTGTTCTATCTTTTACAATTAGTTTGTGAGTTCTTTTCCAATTAAACAAAGCAAATATTTATTCTTTAATTCAAGAAAGGCTCATATTTAGATTCTTGATTCTTAGTATACAATAATCATATCAAGAATTTAATGTCAAAGGAAAGATAATTTTAAATTCAACTTTTGGTATTGCTAGTTGTTGGATCGCGCGCTACGCACGCGTCCCCCTCAAGGTACAAAAAATTTATTAGTAAAAGTAGAGCATTATAAGTGGTGTGATTCATTTGCTATTTAGATGAATTAATCAATTATAATTTGGTGCGACAATCATCTTGCAATGTCGTGCAAATGGAAATCCAACGAGTAAGAGTATTTGACAAGAGACCTAGAATTCAGTTAAAATTTTCAAATATTTTGATTTGGTTTTCTAAAAACCAGGAGTATCTAAAAAGAACACCTTGCTAAGTAGAGGTGATAGTAGATAAATACGGCAAGTGTTTTGATGATAGCCTACCATTTTGTATCTAAAATATTGTATTTCATATAAAATAAAATAGTAAAATGGCTAACTATAGAAGCAAAAGTGAGTATTCTTGACATTTTTATAGACTCAATACATCATTCAATAACGGTATTTAGAATTCCATCTGATATATTTGTCCTTGATAGTGGAATGCATCGCTCCTTAGTAATGTTAATATATTTAAATATAAAATTTCAATTATAATTTTTGACATAACCTACTTTACTTCTCGACAATTTCCAATAAGGAATTGTTAAGAAAGAACCTGTTATAATAAAATATAAAAAGCTACAAGGACAACCCTTTAAAGGCCAATATCTCCCTTTTTTGGGCTCACATTATAACTCTTTAAGTTTATCTAATAAAAAATAATTTTAACATTTAGTAAATAACAAAAATTTAATGTTGGCTAATTGTTCTCGCCATGAATACACCTCCCGTAAACCTGCCACAAAATAAAATCAACCTCCAGTCATAAACAATGCTAGACCATAAAGGGAAGATGATATTGTCAATTAAAATATATAAAGACATAGCTAATTAGTCTATTCTCTAGACTATAACAAAGTTCAACGAGCATATAATTAAGGATTTTTTGATGGGAATAATCCCACCTTTGAGCGATCCTCCCAAAACAGTCCCACCTTTCATAAATTTGGGAATAATCCCACCTTTAGGGTGTGTTTGCTTAAAATGGACCATTACCTGTTGGTAACCTGCAAATGTAGGTTTTTCTCTTTCCTCCCTCCTCAGTTTATTTTCCTCCACAACCACCACCACCTAGCCACCCCACCCCTCCACCCCCACCCCCCACAAACAAACTAACCCCCCCCCCACCCCATCCCCTGCAGCCCCCACCTTGCAGCCCCACCCCAGCCCCCCACCCCCACCCGATCCCACCCCCACAACAAACCCCAGTCCCCCACCCTCCATTCCCTGCGGGCGGGGGAGCCCCCCCACCCTACCCTTTGTCGCCGCCCTTCTCCCCACCCCACCCTTCGTCGCCGCCCTTCCCCCCCTCTAAACCCTTTCCTCGTCGCCCCTCCCCTTTCTCCTCTCCCTTCGTCTCTCCCCACCCCTCCGCCGCAAACCTCTCTCCCCCGCAAACCCCCCTCCCCCCACGCTCCCCGCAAACCCCCCTCCAAAGAAACCCGTGCAGATCGCGCTTCCTCTTTTTCCTTTCTTCCTATTTCCACGGCAGACTTCCAACCCCTTCTTCTTCCTCTTAATTTCGCAAACCCCCCCTCTTTCTCCTTTTCCTTTTCTTAATTTTCAGTTCTTCGGGGGGAGGGGCGACGGGGACAGGGGAGAAATGGGTGGGCAGAGACGAAGGCCGAAGTGGAGGGTGGATGGCTGCCTGCGGGGGGTGGGGTGGGCGGGTGTTTTTTTTAAAAAAAAAAACTTAAAAGAGTGGGTCATCACCTTTGAACCGGTGACCGGTAAAAAGGCCCGTTTTTGACAAATGTCCCACAAAAGTGGGATTATTCCCAAATTTATGAAAGGTGGGACTGTTTTGGGAGGATCGCTTAAAGGTGAGATTATTCCCATAAAAAAATCCTATAATTACTAAAGAGATCAAAAATCTGTCTTTGGATTTATTGAATAGATCTTACACTTTCTACTCCATGCCTTAATCTCTTATTGTAAACACTATTTCTTTATTAAATTTGAGTTATCCATCACAAGGAAATTTTTCATCATCATTTAATTAACTTACTCATATTGGTAGCCTTGCCAACTTGACCAAAGGAACAACATAGAAAATCATACTCTAATTGTTACCTATTCATGTTACTCTAATTTCTATTCATCCCCATACCCGTCTCCCTATCCCTTTCTTCCTTTTTGTCTCTCTTTCTCCCGAAAGACTTTAATCACTTATTCATGTTACTAAATTCCCTAAAATAAGCTAACCTTTGGCTCATCTTCTTTAAACAAGTCATTCTTTTGATTATTCTCGAATAAGTCTAACTTTTACATACATCAACTTTAAACAAGTCAAATTACCAGTGACCTATTCAAGAGGTAACAATCAAAATTTAATTTTTGGTATTTTCATAATTTAAGTTTTTTTTACAAAAATTCTGCTCTTAACACTATCCTCTCCATACCAGATATCACTCCCACCACCCCCTATGGCCCTACCACTCACTGACCAACCTCTCTTTCTCCCTCCTCCCCCACCACCACCCAACACCCGAGCATCATAACCCCCAAACATCATGCTAGTCACGCTCATCACTACAAGATTGCAGCCAAGAAGACTCGTACCTCAACCTGAGGCAACTTCACTGCCAAACCTCCACAATTTCAGCCCAAAAAGCCACCTGTATAGTGTATAACAGCTAGCAACCACCATCAACACTTGCAATAAAAAGTAATTCGAGCACAAAACGAGCCTACAATATAATTTCAGGGAGACGTCGCGCATTTTGCAGATTTCGATGCGTGGGAAGCTTTGGTAGGATGCGCCCTCCACTGTCAGGGTTTTGTGGGAGAGGAGTGAGATTGGGCGATGATGGCTGAAGCTAAAACCCCTTTGTTGGGGACTTGAGTTTGGGGTGGGTGGAGGCCGTGGGAGCCGGGAGGAGAGATAAAGGTAGGGGTTTGTAGAAAAGAAAATTTAATTAAATCAAAATTTACGTAACATTAGACTAAAGGAAAAATTGACGCTATGGGGCTCAACTATTGGCCGTTCGCTTTAATAGGTACCAACTATTGATATTCCAGCGGGGGGCTCAACTATGACATAACCTGTAAATGCGTGGACCCAGCAGGTTAGGTAACCTGCTGCTGTAGGTTAATGAAGTCACGTGACTTAAAAACCCACCCCAAAACCACGATTTTAGATCTTCAGCTTCATTCTCTCATTTCCTCCTTCTTCCTCTTCGTGTTTTCCCCTTTCCCAACCATGGCTGCCCTAAATTCATCCGGATCAACCTCAGTGAATTCAAGAACATCTGGGCTGGGAAATGTGAAATGCAACCATGATATTCCTGCGAAATTGCGAACAGTGAAATTTGGGGCCAACGTTGGGAGAAAATTCTATGGGTGCTCCTTGTGGCCAGTAAGTGTGAGTTAGATTAGGGCACAAATTTTGAATTTTTCCGTTTATTTTGTTAAATTCATCTAACATGAGTTTATTTCGTTGTTATTTTAGGGTGCAGATTGTGGATTCTTTAAATGGGAAGTGCATGGAGGGAATTTAAAGGAGTGTCATGAATGCGAGGACTTACAAGCGAAGTTGCTAGAGCAATTCACTTCCATTGCTGAGTTTGAGTTGCAATTCAAGCTTGTTCAAGAAAAGTTAAGCAAGCTGAAGATGAAGAAGGACAAAATGGCTGCTGAAGTTGAAGAAATGAAGATGGAAATGAGTAGACTTAATGCTGAATTAGTTAAGAGTAATGCAGGGGAGAAAATTCCTGGATTTTGTTTGTTGTGGTCTTTATTTTCATGAACTGATCAATCCTAATAGGAGGGGATATGTTAGTATGATGGGAGTGTTAGATGGTGAGGTCTTAATTTTGTGTTGCCTTTAGACCAACTGATGTGTAGTATGTATGTTGACACCTTTAACATGAATGAAAAGTTTGCATTTTGATTGAAATTCAAAGCTTGATTACAACTGTTTGTTTGCATAGCACAAAAACAGGGATGTGCTTGACAATACAGTACAAAAGTAAGCCTATTATGGTCTTAAAATTACATAACACAATGTAATCAAACAAGACAGATTTCCAAAAACTTTTCACACTACATTAACATCCTTCAATTTCATGTGTTGCTTGTTGATGCTTGACTACTGTTGAATTGAGCTGTTGAGGGTAAACTGAAAGTTTGAGAAACCTCCCTTGCACCACTTCTTTGACTTGGTGCCTGCACATTGTTACAAACAATGTTAAATAACAGATCATGTTGCAAAGTGAGCTTAAAAAACAATCAATTACTTACATTCAAAAAAGTGCTGCATGATAGGACAAAACTGTTTAGCCAAGTTAGGGGGAAAAAAAGTCAAAGGCATGAAATAAGAGAATTAAGATTCCTTACCCTTCCACCTCTAGATTGCCTGCCTCCCCTAGAACCTCTGCCTCCACTTGATGAACCCCTAGCTTGTGCTCCTGAGCCACTGGCAGCACCCCTTGAACCTCTCCCACCACCTGCTGACCCAGTTCCTGCTTCCCTGTCCACATTGGATGAACCCCTGCCTCCCCTAGAACCTCTACCTCCTCTAATTACCCTGCCACCTTTCCCTAACCTGCTTGGTTGAGCAGTGGCAGTTAGGTGTGCACTAGTGTTGTCTGTTCCACTTGGCGCAGGCTGTGAGACAGTCTTAGCTTTCTTTGGAGCTGGCTGGGAAGAGTCATTCCCTTTATTTGGACATGTCCTTTTATTGTGAGTTTTGCATTTACAAATGCTGCAACTCATTTCCACTCCATGTTTAGTGAGCCTTCCAGGTTTCTTAGGGTTCTCATGGGGGTCCTTCTTTCTATTTTTTCTAGGTCTTCCAGGTCCAATCTTGATAGGTGGAGGGTTTAAAGGAGACACAACCCTAGGCCAGTGTCTTTCACCAACAACTGGGGGTATTGAGCCTGCATAAGACTGTAGGTATGTTTCCCTCTTGTAATAATCAGATACAAAGTCTTCAGCATCCTTTCTACAGAAGAAAATGCAGGATACTGCATGACAGCAAGGGATACCACATAAATCCCATTTCCTACATGTGCATGAATGTGCGGCCAAGTCAATGTCCAAACTTGTCCATCTTATGGTTAACTTGGAAAATTGTGTTTGTGGATGGGATTGGTATGCAGTTGGCAGCCTCAGCTTTTTCCTTATTCAATCTAGCCTGTATCCTAGGGCAGATCTTAGCATTACTAGCCTCCATTTCTTGCCTCTTGACCACCAATCTTTGCATAAGGGCTACCCTAATGTCCTCCAGCATGTATATGATGTGTTTTGTCCTAGCAGCTATAATGTACCCATTGAAGGTCTCAGACAGATTACTAGTAATCACATCCACCTTTGTGTTTGTTTTAATGTGTGCTCTACAAAAAACAGAAGGGTCATGTGCTTTGAAAGCTTTTGTTGCATCAGGGTTAACCTGGTCCATTTCATCTAAGGCATCATTGTAATCTGCAATACTGTATGCCTTGGCTGCTCTCCAAAATAGTATTTTCATTTCATCACCCTTAAAATCTTTGTGCCAATGGGCAAAAATGTGCCTAGCACAATGCCTATGCTCACAGTTTGGAAAAACAGATGCAACTGAGCTTAATATTGCCTAGTTAAAACAAGAAAGAATAAAATTAACATGATTGTACATTAGTATGTAATAGAAACTAAACCCAAAAAAACAGAAAGGAATATAATATGTGGATTCTTACCAAGTGCTCATCTGAAACAATAGTCAATCCTTCACCCTGTCTAAGGTGCAAAGCTGTTTGTAACTCACTCAGAAACCAGCCCCATGAAGAGTTGTTCTCACCTTCAGCTATGGCCCATGCAACTGGATACATCTGATCATTAGCATCCCTGCCAACAGCTGCCAGTAATTGACCACCCAGAAAGGTCTTCAGAAAGCAAGCATCAATGCTGAGAAACCTTCTGCATCCCTCCAACCAACCTTCTCTCACCCCATCAAAGCAGATAAATAGTCTTTGAAACACAGGAGTTGCACTCCTCCTTGGCCTTTCATCATAGACCAACTTGATAACAATCTCTGCATCACTGTCCCTCAAGACCTCAAGGTATCTACCCAACTTAGCATAATGCTCTTCCATTGAGCCATGAAGCAGTTTATGGGCCTTGTACTTCACCTTATAGGCCAAGGCTCTCTTAATGGCAACTCTAAATGCTTGTCTAACTGTTTCAATGAGCTCCTTGCCAATGAGGCCTTGCCTTGAAAATTTCTAGAAACTGCTTTGCAAGCCATGTTGATGTCATCTATCTGTTGGCTTCCATGTTCCTAGTACAGCTATGCTCATCATCAACACATTTTACCACAAAACAGGCCCTCCTTGAATCCCATGAAGCAAATAACCTAAAAGGGCAGCCTGTGGTGCACTTCACTTCCATTCTCCCCTGCCTCCTACTATTACTTGTAGCAAAGTACAAATTTCTCCCACATGTAATGGCAAACCTAGCCACAGCACTCCTAAAAGCCTCTCTACTAGGAAACCTAAGTCCAACTTTCCAAACAAATTCTGTGAAGTCTGTATCCTCACTCACTAATAGTCCTCTCCCTCTCCTTCTCCTACCATCCTCATTTTCATCACCACTATTCTCTGGGGTATGAATATCATCCTCACTGTCCTCATAATCACTCACAAACCCTGCCTCACCAGCTTGTGTGTCAGTGTTGCCACTGGTAGCACCATGACATCTTAGACCTAATCTTCCCTCAGCTGCATCCTTCTGAAGCTTCTTTGCCAACTCAAAGAATTTTGTGTTTGTGCCTCTCACCCTATCCCTAGCTACTCTAAGCTCATCATCACTACTGTCTGCTTCACCTCCATCTTCAGTTTGTTCAAAAAAACCCACCTCAGGTTCTTCTTCTCTTTCAAGATCACTCAAGTTCTCAGGCTCTAGTTCAGTATCATCCCCATCATCTTCATCAGTGTCAACAGCAGGTGGTTCATACCCAGGATCTGAATCTTCTGAAGAATATTCTTCCCCAATCAACTCCTTCAAGGTTAATGGGCTTTCTGGTCTATTATCATACCACTCATAGTAATCATGTGGGAAGGTTTCTTGGTCATAGATTACCCCTTCTTCAAGCTGCCTAACAGGTTGTTTTACAATTTTAGGATTTGGTGCAGGAATGGGTATTTAAGGTTCAGGTTGTGATTGGTTTTGTGGAGCTGTTTGGGATACAATTTGTGAAACTTGGGTTGTGTTAAACTCTGCATCATGGGTTGACTGTTGTTCAACATTTAATGTGCGGAGTTGAAGGAGATTCTTCAAGCAGAGGTTTATTAGGGGTAGGCTGATCTGCTCTAGATGTGTGGTACATAAACTGCACTGCTGCTGAGGTCTCCCTAATCCTAGCACTTGACCTAACTGGTATTAACTTTTTAGTAGGGGATTTTTTATTTCTGGTATTTGGTACAGTGTGGGACCCCTGTACACTTTTGCTCACTGCAGGTGGGTTTTTTGTTGGTTCACTGACCATTTCAGCTGGGCTTTTGGATGGCTTATCAACTGAGCTTTTGGATGGGCTTAAAGTTGGGTCTATGTGGGGTGGGTTTATGGGTGCTTGGTTTATGTGGGGTGGGTTTATGGGTGTTGGGTTTATGTAGGGTGGCACTGTTGTTTTTTGCTGGCTAACCTCTTTTTCAGGCCCTTCCAACAGCCCAGCAGGTTGTTCATCAAGCACTTGGGCCTTATCAACACCATGTACCACATACAAATCCAAAAACCTGCTCTTCAAAACTATCTCTGCCATTTCTAATACCTCCTTGTCATTGTATACCCTAATCAAGCCATCATCCAATTTCTTCCCAGGAATCAAATAAAAGATCTCTTCAATACCCCTATAATTACCACATTTTCTAGCCATTTCCTCAAGAAACCACCAACACAACTCATCTGGGTCAACAGCAAATGTTCTCCCACTTCCACCAACATACTCCAAGTACCCTCCTTTCTCATGTTTCTTAAACAGACCCCCATGCCAAAACCTCAAGGTCACATTATCCATTCCTAAACCCTAATCAAAACAAAGACACAGAAAGTACATACATTCAGCCCTAATAACACACAAATTCATGAAATTGCATTTAACAGGAATTTCTTTAAAATCGACCCTAATGTTTGAAAAAAAAACCCACATTTTACAGTATTTCATTCGTTGTTAGATTTTCAGGGTTTTCCTTCATTTTAAGCTTATAATACCAACATAATTCCCAACTTCAACAATGGTGATTAAATTACATGGATTAAAAAAACTTACCTTGAAGCGCAATCTATGGTGGTTGATGAAATTATCTGTCTACAACACCTTCAGCAACTTCAGTAATGGTAAAATTCAACTTCACAAATCGCGAAAATCAATGGGGGGAATTGAGCTCTGCCCCCTGTTAATGTCGCTGACACAGGGATTAATGGAGGAAGGGGAAGGGTTGGTTACTGTGGTGGTTAAAAGTTTTTTTTAAAAAAAAAAGCCGTTTTACTCTTCAAATTCATTAAAACAGGGACCCACTTTGTACCCATGACTGCCTTAGCCAGTCACTGGTAAACTGGGTCCACGCATTTACAGGTTATGTCATAGTTGAGCCCCCCGCTGGAATATCAATAGTTGGTACCTATTAAAGTGAACGGCCAATAGTTGAGCCCCATAGCGTCAATTTTTCCTTAGACTAAATGGTAGTATTTTATACAAAAAAAGGCAGGCCAATTAGATATCAAAATGTGTCATGGCAACCGGTAATAACCCATTCTGGGAAGATATTCCCATAAGCTTGACTTATTCTAGAATAATCAGAAGAATGACTTATTTAAAGAAGATGAACCAAATGTTGACTTATTCTAGGGAATTTTTCCCAAACTCATACTCCAAGAAGCGACATGTTCAAAGTGCTTGTTCTTGCTTTTTTTCTCCCTCTCTTTTTCTCCCTATCTCTTTATACCACTCTCTCACCCTATCCATCATTATTTATTATTTATTATTTATGGTCCCACGATTTTAATAAAGACTCCTCACGCTACTTTTCTCCCCTTCCTATTGGGGTTCACTTATGATAGGTGTGTCGCGCACCTAACAAAGATAATTCCTAACTAACCTCATAACTATGTAGTAGGGCAAGTCAAGGTCGAATCCACAGAGACAAACAATATCAAACACTAGATATCTTGACTCAATTTAACTAAACAAGTGACAAACAACAGTGGAAGAGATGTTGAACTAATACTAACGCTAAACTATAACAACTACTAATAGCACACGAGGTAAAATCAATTAATAAAGGCATCTAGAACGAATTAAGTATCACTAGGGGGAAAAAAAGGAAGGGCTGCGCAAGAAGGGCTGCGGTTAACAAGAAATCGCAGCCCTTCATGCAGTATGAAGGGCTGCGGTTTTGAGGCTAACCGCAACCCTACTAATGAAGGGCTGCGGTTAGCCTGAAAACCGCAGCCCTTCATAAACGAAGGGCTGCGTTTTACGAAGGGCTGCGTTTTCTAGACTAACCGCAGCCCTTCTGATCCCATCCCATATCTCCAGTTTTACGCGCACACACACATGTACAGTAGGTAGACATATTTTCTAAATTTCCCTCCCTTACACGCATTTGACGAGCGAAAAACCCCTCCCTCCCTCTCACTCACTCGCACATTAACCCTAACGCCCCATCACCGGAGCCCTGACGCCGGAGCACCCACATTGCTTCACCACCACAACCCTTCTCTTTCACTACTACAGAAATCACGATTTGCGTCTGATTATTTGCGTCGCACAGGAGAGCAACTGACCCAAAAGGATCATGTGCGTCGGATCCGACAGAAACTCCGACGCACATAGCGTTGCAAAATTATATAAACATGTTTTGCGTCGCACGTACACCCGCAAACGACGCAACAAGGGCCCCTATGTGCGTCGGACCAGAGTTCCCTATGACGCAAATGCCGTACATTATATTTTATAAAATTGCATGCATGTCATCTCGCGTCGGATGGTAAGGTGGTCCGACGCAGATAACCCTGCGTGCCCGAGCGCCAAAAATATTAATAAGACTCATCTGCGTCGGATGGGGCTATGGTCCGACGCAGATGACTCTCCCCAAACATTTGCCTATTTGCTTGCCCTATTTCTTTGGCCCATTTGCTGGCCCTATTTGCCGGCTCCGGGCAAGCAAATTATCATGCTTATGAGTCATCTCGCGTCGGACCATAGGCCCATCCGACGCAGATGAGTCTTATTAATATTTTTCGTATCCCGCCCATCGGTTGGGCCAAATTCCACAAACACTCACTCACTCTTCTCTCTCTCTCTTGCACTCCTCTTGCCGTCGTGCCGTCGAATTCACACACTCACGCCCCGCCGCCTCTCGCTCCGGCATCTCCCCTTGCCGGCGACGCACGCCTCTTTCTCTCACTCACTCTCTCTCTCTTGCATTCCTCTTTATCTCACTCACTCACTCTCTCTCTCTCTCTTGCACGCCTCTTTCTCCGCTGCTGAACGTCGTCACCGCGCTCCCCCGCTCGTCGCCGTCGCTCTCTGTCGCGCCGCGCTCCCCCGCTTCTTGCCGTCGCGCCGCCGCTGCTGGGCGTCTCCCGTCTCCGGCAATGTATGTTTGATTTTTCAATTTTCTGTCTTTATTTTTTTTACCAATTTCTGTCTTTTTTTATTATTATTTTTTCCTTATTTTTGCTAGATTTTAATCAAGGAGTTTGTCATTGTATTAGTAGAGTGATTGTAGTTCGTAGTTTAAGATTGAATTTTAAGATTTAATTTAGGATGTTTGTAGTTTAATTTGTAGTTTGTAGTTTAAGATTTTAAGATTATATTTAGGATGTTTGTAGTTTGTAGTGCTCATGAATTTATATAGTTTGTAGTGCTCTAAAATACTCTTAATAATTCTACTTTAATCTTAATGTTGTTTCTTAATTTCTAATTTGTTAATGTCTTAATATTAGATAGTTGATGTTTATGAGTTATGACTTAATCAGTATTTAATTTGTGGATTGGTTAATGCTCTAATGCAGTTGCCATATCCCATCTTCTACTTGTCGGCTGGTGCTCTAAGCTCACCTCGTTGTGCTTGTCTTCGCTGCTCCTTGAGAGCAGAGGTATATATATTATAGCTTTTGCTTTATGTTTATTTGTTTTATTTGTCCCTATAATGTTGAATTATGTGATTGGGAAAGTATATGTGAATTGTTTGGTTATGTGATTGGGAAAGCATATGTTGAATTATGACCAAACTTATATGGACATACCTTAATGCGGTGGGGAGGGAAACCTAAGGAATGGATTGGTTTTTGCTGTTTAATTGCAATGTGTGCATCATTGGCCTAGATACCCGTTCGAGGCTTACTCATTAGGAGTAAGTCTTGAATAGTCCCCTTGTTGGGATCGTCTTTGGGTTTCTTATCTCACTTAGGATGTGAATGAATGTTTGGTTTTCGATTCTAAGAAAGATCTAGCTCATTTCCCTAAGTGTTCTCTGGGTACATATGTTGATAGTTTACCTACTATCTTCATCGTGTACTTGGAGAACTGTAGGGAAGTGCTGTCGGATTTTTCTTAGAATTGAAAACCAAATGTTCATTCACTAGTGAGATGAGAAACTCAAGGATGGGTTAGGTTGGAGTGATAAGGACCCAAATGTTCATGACTGCATTTGATGAGACACTTTGAATGATGTGATCGATTGTGTTCTTGTTTGGTGTCTATATAGTGTATAAATATGGATCGAAACTGGATGTATGGTAATCGGATTTCGGCGACATTTCTACAAGGGGTTGATGAATTTATCAGAGTTGCGTTAGAACATCAATTGCAGAATGGGTCAAATTTAGTCTTGTGTCCTTGTTGTGATTGCAATAACTCTAGGGGGTATCGTGATGTGGATCAAATTAAGGATCATTTGATTCGGCGTGGGTTTAAGAGCAACTATACGAGGTGGACATGGCATGGAGAGTTTTATGATCCGGTATGAGCTCCACTAGCTTGTGTGATGATTTGCATGTTGATCACATTGATGTTGAGGTTGAGGTTGAGGTTGGGGTTGAGGTTGAGGTTGAGGTTGATATCGAAAAAGGAGATAATGATAATGAGAATGATAGGGTAGTTGATGAGAATGATAGGGTAGATGAGATGTTGCACAATTTGGAGGATGAAGGAATCGATCGTCCCCATATGTATGATAGTATTTTAAGTGCAAGCGGACAAACCTATGTATCCGGGTGTAAGAATTTCAAGTAAACTTTCCGGCATCCTCACATTGTTCAATATGAAATCGAAGTATAGTTGGACGAGATAAAAGTCTAAGTGAGTTGTTCAGTTTTTACAAGAATTGCTACCGAAGGGAATGAAATTCCCAACTCTACCTATGAGGCAAAGAAATTGTTGTGTCCATTAGGTATGGAGTATGAGAAGATACATGCATGTCCAAATGATTGTGTGTTGTATCGAAATGAGTACAAGGATTTGGGTGAGTGTCCAAGGTGTGGAGAGTCTCGGTACAAGATAAAAGAGGATAATGAGGGAGTGAGAAAGAAAGAAACTCCGGTGAAGGTTCTTTGGTATCTTCCAATCATTCCGAGATTTAGGCGTTTATTTTCGGATGAAAATAATGCTAAATTATTAAGGTGGCATGCGGACAAGAGGAAGAAAGATGGGATGCTTAGACATCCGGCCGATTCTCCGCAATGGAGAAATATCGACCGAAAGTTCCCAGGTTTTGGTAAAGAACCTCAAAATCTTAGGCTTGGACTTTGTACAGATGGGATGAACCCTTTTGGCACACTAGGTACCCAACATAGCACTTGGCCGGTTCTACTGACCATTTATAATCTGCCCCCCTGGTTATGTATGAAGCGTAAATTTATTCTGCTATCGCTTCTTATTTCGGGTCCTAAGCAACCCGGAAACGACATAGATGTGTATCTTGACCCACTCCTTCAAGATCTGAAATTGTTGTGGGATGAAGGTGTTTCGATGTTCGATGCGTATACGAAAACTAACTTCACATTAAATGCCATGATATTTTGCACGATTAATGATTTTCCGGCTTACGGGAATTTGTCTGGGTATACGGTTAAAAGAGCAAAGGCATGCGCTATTTGTGATGAGAATATGATTGATGAGCGGTTACATCATTGCGGGAAGAATGTGTACCTCCATTATCGTACATGGCTTCCTTTAGATCATCCATTTCGTAAGAAGAAAAAGTTGTTCAACGGAAAAGTGGAGATGAGAGAAGCCCCTGTACCCTTGCGTGGTAATCAGGTTTCTAATCGGGTAAAAGATATTGAAACAGTGTTTGGCAAGCCCTTCAAAAGTGTCTCAAAGAACTTATATAAGAAAAGATCTAAGTTCTGGGACCTCCCATATTGGAAATTCTTAGAAGTCAGACATTGTCTTGATCTAATGCACATTGAGAAAAATGTTTGTGATGCCATTGTCGGAACATTGTTGAATATGCCCGGGAAGACAAAGGATGGAGTTAAAGCTCGGAAAGACATGGCTGAAATGGGAAGACCGGAACTAGCACCTCAGGAGCGGGGACAACGCTATTATCGCCACCGGCTTGCTACACTTTGTCTAAGAAGGAGAAAACGAGTTTTTGTGAGTCTCTCGCATAGGTTAAAGGTCCCCGCTGGATACTCGTCAAATTTTCGAAACCTTGTCTCACCGAAGGATTTGAAACTCGTTGGTTTGAAATCTCATGATTGTCATATCTTGATGCGGCATTTATTACCTCGTTGCAATACGAGGAATTTTGCCTTCCCAAGTGAGATACACGATTACAAAGTTGTGTTTCTTCTTCGAACTATATCTAGTAAGGTGATTGATCCTAATACTCTAGATAAGTTGCAAGCTGATGTAATAGAGACGATGTGTCGATTTGAAATGTACTTCCCACCATCGTTCTTTGACATCATGCCTCATTTGATAATTCATCTTGTCCGAGAAATTAAACTTTGTGGGCCTGTTTGTATGAGATATATGTGGCCTTTCGAAAGGCATATGGGTACTCTCAAGGGAAAAGTGATGAATCCGGCCCGGACTGAAGCAAGTATTGTCCAAAGAACAGATTGCGGAGGAAGTATCTCGAATATGTAAGTCAAGATTTAGCACGTGCACAAGCAATTGGATTGCCAAAATCTAGACATGAAGGAAGGCTTGCTTTGGTTGTGGTACCATTGGGAGAAAAAGATTGTGCCTTGAGGGAGAGTTGAAAAGAAAAGCAGATTTTTTGGTGTTAGAAAATCTAAAACAAGTTCATCCTTACTTAGATGAGCACAAGAAGATGCTTAGTGTTCAGTATCCATTGAAGAATGAACGTGAGTTGATGATTGAGCATAATCGGTCGTTCGTTGATTGGTTTAAAGAACGAGTTATGAACCAACTATCTGCCCCAAAAAATGATGTATCAGATACGTTGAGATGGTTGGCATATGGGTCAAAGATGCAAGTTCTTTCCTATGAAGGGTATGACATCAATGGTTATTCATTTTACACTAAACGACAAGATGACAAATCCACAATGCAAAACAAGTGGTGTTACGTTGGGAGCTTTGTCATCAGAGTACAAAAGTAGAAACGATAGAACCATTATTGAGAGAATGAAGTCTTACTACGGGTTCATTGAAGATATATTAGAACTTGACTATGTTGACTTCAAGATTCCGCTCTTTCAATGCAAGTGGTTTGATATTCGTCGTGGTGTAAAGAAGGATGAACATGACTTTTTTACATTAGTCAATTTCAGCCGGTTAGGGCATCATGAAGATTCTTTGATATTGGCATCACAAGCAAAACAAGTATTCTACATGGTTGACCCAGGTGATTCAAAATGGTCTGTTGTCATTGAAGGAAAAAGGAGAATACTTGGAATTGATGATGTACATGATGAAGAGGAATACGATAAGCAATTCAATGAAGTCATTGCTCACGTCGTAGTAATTCCAAGTATATTAGGGGAAGATCTGGACACGAATTACATTCGTCGAGACCATAATGAGGGATTTTACGTTGTCAAAGAAAAAAGTGATTAATAGGTAACTAATGTAATATTCTACAATTATATATTTTATGCTTGGTTAAAATAATTTTATATTATTTCATTGATGATTCTAACATGTCTTTATGCTTTATGGTTTCAGGTGTAGTGATGGAAGATCACATAATGCATGATGCATCCGATGATGATCGGCAGCCACGTTCTGAGACCGATATAACTGATGGAGGTAGTAGGAAGAAAAGAGTGAGCAAGCCTAGAGGTCCTACAAAAGGGATACGTTCCAAACCCGGGGTCCAAAGAGTACTTCAGTGGGATGATTGGATGCGTCCGATTGGGGATCATGTTGGTGCGTACAAGACACATTGCGGCGAAATCAGTAGAAGCAAAGTGTCTATCTTGTACGATAGTTGGGATGATGTTCCACAAGGCCTAAAAAATAGTTTATGGGAAGATGCTAAAGTAAGTAAACCTATGTATTTTTAAAATCCATTCTTTTAATTTTATTTGAATCATGTTTATTATACTAATCGTGTATAATTGGTTCATTTTATATATTGAAGAAAGAGTTTGGAATACAAGAGGATGAGAGGAAGAAACGAGATGTGTTGACTACTTGTGATAAGCGGTGGAGAGATTTCAAGTCAAGATTAGTGAGTCGATGGATCACAAAAAACGAGGTTGGGGCCTAACAATGATATGCAACCGTACGTGCTCTATCCTTTCATCACGAAAGGGATTTGGGACGAATTCGTGAAAAAGTGTAGCTCTAAGGAGTTTAAGGTATATAATATGTACGTTACAACTACATAATATGTTATAATCAAATTTTGTTTTTGTGAATATTAACTAGTTACTTGTTTTCATATTAGGCTAAAAGTGAAAGAGCAAGAAAGTCTCAGGCTGCCAACATTTATCCTCATTTTTTGGGTCAAAAGTCATATGCGGAGATGATTCCCGTTTGGAAAGACCAAGGGTATATCCCTAAATCCTCTACAGCATCATCTGTTGACTCATCTACATCATCAATTATTTCCTCCTTGCCGGATCGAACTTTGCCATGGCTTCTTGCTAGATCGAAAAAAGATAAGGAAGGAAATCTTTTCTTCCCTAATGAAGAAACACAAAAGATAAAAGAGTCTATTGTAAGAATTCTTCAAATTTTATGATAAATTCTTGTCTAATTACTCGTATTCTAGAATTCTACTAATCATATGATTTTTTTTGAATTTGATGCGGGATGATTGGAAAAGGAAAGAAAAGGAAGGAGAGTTTGTTCCGAGTCGGATGGATGATGTTCTATCCCGTGCTCTACGAGAGGAAAGACCGTCCCGGGCGTGTGTTAACAACTGGGCGTAGCATTGGGATTACATCGGTTTGGGGAGATCCCGATCGGAGTAGTACTTGCTCGAAAGGGTAGGGGCATGGATGATGAGGAGATGCAGGAGTTGGAGGCGAGAGTGAGCCAAAGAGTTAGAGAACAGACGATGCAAGAGATGAACTCGAAGATTGATGCTATAGTTCAAGAAAGGTTGATGGCTTTTGCGGCGCAATTTGGTCTTCAAGCACCAAATCAAACAAATCCTCACACTCCAGTTGATCCTAGTAGCTGTCACTCGGGGGGCAATGATCCATTTGTGAACTTGCAGGTATATAGTTATTTTATATCTTCTACGATTATGATATTATGTTTGTAAAACACTTAATTAATGACATTGTGTTCTCATTGTATGTTAAGAGTCCCGGTTCCATGTCGTTTGGCAATAGCGGATAACTCGGGACCGATCATTGTAGCTGAGGGTACCGTACAACCGCAAATGGAGTCATCATCACATCCTACGGCCGTGAGAGTGAGTGTTGATGATTTTTTTTAAGACTACGCAGAAGCTCTAGTTCCACTACCTACTCCATACATCATCAAACTCAATCAAGCCGAGGGTTCATTCATAGAATGGCCGAAAGAGTTGGTATTTTTAGTCTCGTATAATCGGGTAACTTATGTTTAATATTTTGATTTATATACTAAGAAATGTAAATATATATACTAAAAAATTTTGATTTATATATGCTAAATAATCTTCATTTTGTATACTAAGTAATCTTGATTTATATATGAAATAATCTATATACATATATAATATGAATTAAAAAGAAGTCAAATTGAATTAGGAACATATACCTAAAGACGGTGCGATGAAGAAGAAGAAGAAGAAGAAGAAGAAAATAGTTGGTAGTGATCCTTGCACCGATGAGTCTGCACATAGGCACGTAGATCCTTTTAATGACTTGACACTGGATGATATGGATGATAATATCAAGGAGATGCACCGAATATTTTGCGACAAACCCTCAGATGAGCCTTTTCAGTTGCAAGTTCAGAGGGGTACCGTCTTCAACTTTGATAGAGATTATATGATCATTCTCTCACGACAAGATGTTTTTCAACTTCTCACGGGAGCATGGATTAATGTATCCATTTTGCAAGTATTTATGATGTGAGATTTCTCAAACTCTAAACTAATTAACATTGCTATTTATAGGTATTGTTTCTCCTAACTATAAGTGTTTGGATCTTAGGTACTTGGCGGAAAGCGATCGAGGAGCATGGAGATAATAATATTGGTTTCATGTGTCCAAGTATGATTTCAGCGACCATGATACGCAATCACTTAGATGACGTGATCAACTACATGGCAAGTTCAATGAAAGCGAATCAATATATGCGTTACATCCTATGTCCGTATTTTGAAAAGTATGTTTTATTTCAACTAATCTTTACTTTGTTTTATATTTATGAACTTGTGGTTATATATATAAAACATCACATTGTGCTTCATGCCTTAGGGATCATTGGATTCTTCTTGTCATTTGTCTATCTAAGAGAACGGTATATATATTTGATTCGATGAAGAAAGATAGATCCTTAGCTATCAAGATACCGTTGAATACGTAAGTTCATAGTTGTTATACATGTTAATAAGTTTACATGCATTTTATGATATTTTAAATAATTTAAAAATGTTTATAGTAATTAATTGTTACAAAATCTCTATATTAGTGCATATACAAAATACACGCGGCTTGAAGGATCAAATAAAGGAACTAAATTGTCTTGGACATATATGCGGGTAAAATTCTTATGGTTTTGTATTTGATACTTTATAATTCTATTTAGGATTTTTTTTTTCCAATTCTAATATATATCTTAAATTTGGTGTAGTGTGCTCAACAATCGGGAGGAGTGGAATGCGGCTATTTCGTGATGAGATACATGTTTCTAATCATCCGCTACTACTATGAAGCGAGAGAATTTGAATGAGGTATATGTATGTTGTAAATTCATTATTTAGACTTATAGAATTTTAAAGTATATTAACTAGTTTAATATATTTCTAGGCTTTTTCGTCAAGTCTTGAGCCATACTCCATACATGAGATCAACGAACTCAAACAACTTTTTGCGGAATACTTTGTACGGGTCGTTAACGCGACAGACTAAATTTGATGGTTAGTGTATGTATTTGTAGGTTAGCATAATATTTGTTACTTGAACCTTGTTGGTTGATTGATTGCAACATTGGTTGCTTGAACCTTGTTGGTTGATTGATTGCAACATTGGTTGCTTGAACCTTGTTGGTTCATTGATTGCAACATTGGTTGCTTGATTGAGATGTCTTGAAACAGGTTTTGGTTATATATATGCAAACATTTCCCAACGATTTCTTGGGTTGTCCAAATTACAAAGGAGACTCGTCGAATTTTACGCTCATAATTATTTACATAATGTTTGCTTAGTTTTGAAAAAAAAAAAAAATAGCTGAAAACAAAAACAAAAAAAGGCGAAAAAAAAAAAATACCTCATCTGCGTCGCATCTTTGTGCCATATGCGACGCAGATGAAGCCTCATGTGCGTCGCATATGGCCCGCATGCGACGCAGATGGGTGTGTGCGCAGCAGCCTCCAGCTGAGCCTCATCCGCGTCGCATGCGAGCCATATGCGACGCACATGAAGCTTCATCTGCGTCGCATATGGCACAGCATGCGACGCAGATGAGGCTGCTGGAGGGCTGCTGTGGGTGCATGGGGGATGGACATCTGCGTCGCATGCTAGTTGTGTGCGATGCAAATCTTCGTTTAATTGCGTCGTTTCGCATCTGACGCAGATGGCTGTCTTTCATCTGCGACGAGGCCTGTGCCGTCGGACCAGGGTCCGACGCAAATGAGGGTCCCAGGTCCGACGCAAATTATCATTTCTCTACTAGTGTTTCTTCACCTCTGTTCTCTTCTCTTAGCTTCTCTTCTTTTCTCTTCTCTTCTCCACCATTTGAGTGGGTTTAGGGTGTGGAGCTCCTCCACCACTACGCAGCGCCACCACCCACAAGCGGCAGCAACAACTACCACCACCACTGCCCTACTCTTTCTTCATTGCTAGCTCTTGGGTTTAGCTAATTTTTTGCTTAGTTAAGTATGAATTAATGTTTTTAAGTTAGTTTTGTTTTTCTTAATTGAATTAAATGATTAATGTGCAATGTGGGTTTTGTTAATTGTAGGAAGAAGAGGCTTAGGAAGGCAAATAAAGTTCCAACTATCTCTACTCTCTTCATTGCTTATCATTGGTGTTAAGAGGTAACTAGTTTAATTTCGTTGTCTTTTTTGTTTGATTTAATTTGTTGATGAGACAAAGTTGTCATGTGATTCAATTTGATTAAGTTATGATAATTTATTGATATATATATGTATTTCTTATAATGTATGTATATTTCTTGATATGAGATTGTATGAAAACGCAATGTAATTTAGCTATGAAATCTACAAGTTGTTTGAATTGTCATCATATGCCTAGATACCCGTTCAAGACTTACTCATTAGGAGTAAGTCTTGAATAGTCCCGGTTTGGGGTTTGTTCTTGGACGTTTGATCTCACTTAGGTGGTGAATGTGTGTCTTCCTTTCAATCCCGAGGAAAATATTGGCTCATCGTTTCTCTACATTGTTCTCTCGGGTACATATGTAGATAAGCAATTATCTACATTGTGTACTTGGAGAACTGTAGGGAAATGTCCGGATTTTCCTTAGAATTGAAAAGTTGGCACACATTCACTAGTGAGATTAGACGTCCAAGGATGGGTTAGGTTGGAGTGATAAGGACCTTGGCCGCATGCATACAATTGAACATGTCACTATCTTAGATTGCTCTATACGTGTGTGATATGATGATATGTGAGTGTATGTACTTAAATAATGACTGATGCATTATAATGAATGGTTGTGTTTAATTATTAGAGGTCTTCTTGAATGAGATGGATCGTACTTGGATGTATGGTAGTCGTGAATCGATTGAGTTTGTGAAAGGGGTCTCGGAATTCTGTACAACTGCATTACAATATCAAGCATCCTCTGGAGCAGTCGACTTTTATTGTCCTTGTTTCGATTGTAGAAATGTGAGCAAGGTTAGTAGTATACATGTGGTTAGGGAGCATGTCTTTCGTCGTGGTTTAGGCCTCAATACCACGTATGGGTTTGGCATGGTGAGCGGGGAAGTATATAGGAAGATCTAGAGTAATGAACGATGTATGTGAAGAAAAGAAGGATGATGAGTTCGGGGATGAGAATTTGGATGATGAGTTTGCAGATGATGATAGGGATCGGGTAGACGAGATGATACACGAGGTTGAAGATCGGTCGTGTAAACGACCTCGTATTTTGAGTCTATGTTTGAGGCCGCCGAAAAGCCGTTGTATCCAGGTTGTACAAAGTACACCAAACTTTCCGCGGTGATAACACTTGTTCAACATTAAGTCGAAAGTCGGGTTGGACGGACTCTAGTTTTACATCGTTGTTGGAAGTTTTAGCTGATATGCTCCCTGATGGAAATGAACTGCCAAAGTCGTACTATTATGCGAAGAAATTAATGTGTCCTTTCGGTTTAGAGTACGAGCGGATACATGCTTGTCCTAACGATTGTGTGCTTTATCGTAATGAGTATGAGCATTTACATGAGTGTCCACGTTGTGGATTGTCGAGGTACAAGCGTGAAGGAGCTGGAGGTAGTGAAGGACCACCGCCTAAGGTGTTGTGGTATTTACCCATAATACCTAGATTTAAGCGCATGTTCTCAATTAAAGGAGATGCGAAGAATTTGAGGTGGCATGCAGATCGTAGGAAGAAAGACGGTGCGCTCAAGCATCCGCCGATTCGCCCGAGTGGAAAAGTATCAACGGGGTGCATAAGGCATTTGGTAATGAGGATAGGAATCCGAGGCTTGGATTATGTACGGATGGCATGAACCCTTTTGGCGTCTCGGTTCGCAAAGCATAGTACATGGCCAGTGGTCTTAGTGGTTTATAACTTGCCTCCTTGGTTGTGCATGAAACGCAAGTACATGATCTTTGTCGCTTCTTATATCGGGGCCCAAACAACCTAGAAATGACATTGATGTATACCTCCAGTCGCTTGTTGAAGATTTACGAAGATGTGGAACGAAGGAGTGTTAGTATTTGATGCGTATGCTAATGAGATGTTCACTCGTGTGCCATGCTTTTTTGTACTATGAACGATTATCCAACTTATGGGAACTTATCTCGGGTATAAGACGAGAGGAAAACAACCCCGCCCAATTTGTGTAGATGACATGAAATCTACACACCTTAAGGGCCGCAAACATGTGTATATGCGCACACGAAGGCACCTCGAGACGCGACCATCCCTATAGGTTTAAGAAGAAGGCATTCGATGGGACGGTTGAAGAAGAAGTTGCTCATAGACCATTAACCGGTACTTGAAGTTTATAATCGGGTGAAGGGCATTGAAACAATCTTTGGTAAACCTGCTAGTGAGGTTGATCGACCTACGGGATTATGGAAAAAGGAGTCCATTTTTTGGAAACTCCCATATTGGAAAGATCTAAAGGTCAAACATTGTTTGGATGTCATGCACATAGAGAAGAATGTTTGTTAAGCTATTCTTGCGACACTTATGAATATTCCGGGCAAGACAAAAGATGTTAAGGCGTCACGACTTTACTTGGAAAAACAGGGGCTTCGACCAGAGTTGTGGGCTCAGAAAAGAGACGGAAGGAAGAAGAAAGTAGTGGAGGAAAGGGTTGATGATGAAACTCAGAAAAGTAAAAAGAAGGTGGAGGATTCGGAGAAGAATTATTTGCCACCCGGCTTGCTACACGATGTCACGTGCGAGAAACGGATTTTTTGCGAGTCATTGTATGGCATTAAGGTCCCAACTGGCTACTCATCGAATATGAAACGGTTTGTTACCTTAAATGGTGAATTGAAGTTATCGAGTATGAAATCTCACGATTGTCATGTCATGATGCAAGTATTCTTACCGATTGCAATTCGTGGGATACTTCCAAAGCATGTGAGGCACACCATTACCGAACTTTGTTCATTTTTCCATACAATATGCAGCAAATTCCTAGAACCGTCGACCCTCGATTCCTTGCAGGCCAGAGTAGTTGAAACTCTATGCAAATTTGAGATGTTTTTTCCCCCGCATTCTTTGACATTATGGTCCATCTCATTGTCCATCTAGTTCGAGAAATTAAGCTGTGTGGTCCAGTGTTTTTGAGGTGGTGCTATCCTTTTGAGAGATATATGGGCACTTTGAAGAATAAAGTTCGGAATCCTGCACAACCAGAAGGTAGTATAATTCAAGGGGTTGTGGGTGAAGAGATCAGTAATTTTGTGGCCTCGAGTATTTTGCTAGTGTTGATCCTGTTGGACTTCCGACATCCCGACACGAGGGCAGACTTGAGGGCAAGGGCACAATTGGTTCAAAATTGATCACACCTTCCGTAGAAAAGCGTAAACAAGCTCACTTATTTGTATTGCATCACGTAGCAGTTGTCCATCCTTATTTAAATGAACATATGGAGGAATTACGTGTTAGCAATCCTGGAAAAGGAGTTAGGGCATTGACGCAAATGCATAACAAGACTTTCATTGATTGGTTTCATAAACGAGTAGTGAATGATTTGGATGAAAGTGTTCCTGAAACAGTCAAGTGGTTAGCATTTGGTCCTCGTGAAGCTGTACGCTCTTATGAGGGTTATGATATTAATGGGTATACGTTTTGGACTGAACGTCAAGGTCTGAAGTCAACATCGCAACAAAATAGTGGTGTTTCACTTGTGGCGTCAGCTACACAATACGCAAGCTCGAAGGATAAGTCGCATGTACATGCTGAAAGCAATTATTATGGGCGAATAGAAGAAATATGGGAGCTGGACTACTGTACTTTTAATATTTGCCTCTTGTGTTGCAAGTGGGTTGACGATAATCGACGTTGCGTAAGAAAAGATGATCCTTGCGGATTCACTCTTGTTGACCTTAGTCGTCTACGTGAAACTGAGGAGCCATTTGTAATTGCATCACAAGTTAAGCAAGTTTTTTTTGTAACTGATCCTGCTGATAATAAGTGGTCAATTGTTGTACCTGGTAAAAGGAGTATCCTCGGTATTGGTGATGTTGATAATGAGGAAGAATATGATGCATTTGAGGACCTCCCCCTTTTACCTATCCTGAAAATAGTGTGGAAGATGATGTGAATATGTCGGAGAACTATATGCGTGTAGATCACACGGAAGGGATACATGTACTTGAGGATCCTAAGAAACGGCGGAAGGTCAATAAATCATGAGACATAAACTTCAGTTCGTGTAATTTCTCCAATTTGTAATTCTTTTTTAACATGATTATATGAGGTATAATGTACCTATTGTGTAGAATTTTAGGCTTGCATTTGTTGTTGGTTGCATTTCGGGAACGAAAAGGTCATTTTAGGCCTAGTTTTGCATTTTTGCTTCCAAATCGTACTTATCGAGTCATTTAACCCCAAATGCATTTTGAACATGATAATATGAGGCATAATGTAACTATTGTGTAGATTTTTAGGTTTGCAATTGTTGTAGGTTGAATTTTGGGAACGAAAAGGGCATTTTAGCCCTATTTTTGCCTTTTCGCGTCCAATTTGTATTATCGCTTCATTTAACCCCAATTTCATTTTGAACATGATAATATGAGGTATAATGTAACTATTATGTAGATTCTTAGGCGTGCATTTGTTGTTGGTTGTATATCGGGAACATAAATGTGATTTTAGCCCTATTTTTGCCTTTTCACCTCCAATTCATGTTTCTCGAGTCATTTAACTCCATTTTCTTTTTGAAAATGATAATATAAGGTATAATATAACTAGTGTATAGAGTTTTAGGCTTGAATTTGTTTTTGATTGAATTTCGGGAAGGTATATGTCATTTTTTAGAACTACTAACTACGGTAAATGATTGAATTCTTATATTATGTGTTTATTCCTTGGTTGTTTTGCAAGGTTTATATGAATAACACACCACGTTTGAGGGCCTTCACCACAGACGAATTACATGAAGTTCGGGATAAGTTGGCGTCCCACATTTGTGATGATTGCTTATGATACATCTACTAGTTTGTATCAATTCTATGTACACTTTTTACATTATTAAATATATACATATTTAAAGTTAATTATTACGTTCACAAAACTTGTCATATATATATTATTGCAATTTGATCGGTCTTTTTTTGTGTCGAAGGGAGGTTTTGGGTGGGGGGATGGGGTGGGCCGCCATGGGGTGGGGGTGCGGGGGTGGGGGGTGCAGGGGGGCGGGGGTGGGGGGTGGGGGGCGGGGGGTGGGCTGGGTCGCGGGGTGTGTGGGGGGTGGGCGGGCGGGGGGGGGTGGGGTGGCAGGCGGGGTGGTCGGGGGTCGCGGGGGGTGGGGTGGGCGGGGGTGGCAGGGGGTGATGGGGCGGGGGTGTCTTTGGGGGCGGGGGGGGGGGCTGGGGCGGAGGGGTGGGGGCTGGGTCGCGCGGGGGTGGCGGGGGGGGGGGTGGGGTGGGGTGGGTCTGGCAGGGGTGGCGGGGGTGGGGGTGGGGTGGGGTGGGGTGGCGGGGGTGGGAGTGCGGGGGGTGGGGGCGGGGGTGGGGTGGGGGTGGCGGGGCGGGGGGTGGGCGGGGGTGCGGGGGTGGGAGTGCGGGGAGGTGGGGGGCGGGGGGGGGGGTGCGGGGTGTGCGGGGGTCTTTGGGGTGGGGGGTGGCGGGGGTGGGGGTGAGGGGGTCTTGGGGGTCTTTGGGGTGGGGGGTGCGGGGGTGGGGGTCTTTGGGGTGGGGGTGTCTTTGGGGCGTAATAAGGGATGGGGGCGAGATTTAATTCTATTTTTTTAAAAAAAAAATTGAATGTGAAGGGAGCGGTTTTAAGCCTAAACCGCAGGCCCTTCACTTAAATAGGGTCGCGGTTTAGGCTTAAAACCGCAGCCCTTCACATAGAGAAGGGCTGCGGTTTAAGCCGAAAACGCAGCCCTTCAAGCTTATAAGGGCTGCGGTTAAAAACCGCAGCCCTTCTTATCTATTGAAGGGCTGCTATGGAAAGGGCTGCTGGCCAAAAACGCAGCCCTTAGGGCTGTTTTGACCGCAGCCCTTCCTTGTTTTTCCACTAGTGTATCCCCACTAGCACGAGTAATACATGAATAGTTCCCATCCCAAATAACATAATCAATAATCCAAAAGGAGTAATGCACCCTAAAAATACCAAAGATCTCTCCCGAGTACCTATGGCTACTCTAAACAAGCAATCATACCTATTCCCATGGAATCATGCAAGAAAGAGACATTAAACATGGCATCACAAACAAATTCCTAGTAATCCTATCTACTTATTCCCATAGAGATATTCATACTCTTGATTGAATCAACAAATCCATCTAGATTCAATTCCCATTGAAAACAAGACATAAGTATTCAATTCAAAATCACATATCCCTAGTATGATAATGAAAATAAGCACAATTCAATCAAGCAAGGATAATTAATCACATTAAAATTGGGATTATGAGGAAATTCATACATTAATCATTGCTAGGGTACGGTTCAACTTAACCCGAGATTATAGAACTACTCACTCATAATTGAAATAACAAAGCAATTGAGAAATAAATTAAAAGACATAACAATAAAGGAAGAGAGGAAATTAGAAAAACTTAGTCTTTACTTGAATGAATCAATCCCAAGCAACCAAATTGTAGAAATCAAGGTTCAATAATGGAGTTTACTCTCAAAAAACTCTCTAAAAAGTAGTACTCTGTTTTCTAATAATCAAAAACTGCCTCAAAGTATCTTTAATAAAACCTAATATCATTTACAAAAACTAGAAAAGGAAATAATTAATGTCGCGGAAATTAGCCGAGTAGCAGCTTGCACGGGCAGGCAGAAAACCGTACGGGCGTGCGCTAAGGTGCACGGGCAAGCGAGATCTTGCTTGGGCGTGCACGCGAGACAGAAGGTTTTGTTGGTTTTGTTCACAGATCTGCACGGGCAAGCGGTCATCCGCTTGGGCGTGCGCCTTGGTGCATGGGCAAGCGGAATTATGCTTGGTCCCGCAAAGAAAATATTCTTCAATATCATCATTTCTTCAACTCCAAAGCATTCAAACTCATCTTCTCGCTTCCGGGAACCGCCAACTAGACCATCTACGAACCATCTTAGCTTCTCTTAGTCACAACCGGCCACAAGAACCTGAAAATTACAAAGAAAAGCCAAAAGTATCTCGAAATAACACAATGGTTCAAAAGAATGCTCAAATCATGCAATTAGACCTAAGATGCACTAAAAACTACATGAAAATGAGACTTAAGACCTACTTAAATGCAACTAAAAACCGACTTATCAACTTAGATGAGAATTTTAGATGTCGTTGTCATAAGAGATACAAACTCTTTGCATAAATTAAGTTATATAGGCATAAACATCCTTGCCACTCAAACATGGAAGACTGGCTCACAAATTTTCACTCAATCCTTAGCCAAGAAGGCAAGAACCTCAATGACATTAAATACTACCATTACTCTTTTATTTAGTGGATTTTACTCCAAGCTAAACTACATGAACACTGTAATCTATACTAATATATTAAAAGGCGTTTCGAAACAAGGAATTGTGCCATGTGGCGCTCTGCCTTAGAGCGTTTAGTTCATGTACTCCGCAAAAATTAGAAAATGCATGTTATAAGATTCGACGTTTAGAAAATGCATGTTATAAGATTTGACTTCAAACTTATATACTTCCTCCGTTCTGTTTTAATTGAAACATTTGCTTTTTCACGCAACCCAACGCGCTTCTTTAATCATTAATATCTTTAGTTGTGCACATGTAAAAAATATAAAAAGTTATAATTTGATAGTATGCATCGAGACGAATCTAACAAGATCCCACTTGACTATGTTTTTCTTTATATAATGGCGATAAATTGGAGTCAAAATTTATCAATGAATAGTGTCATTTCACCCAATGTTTCATTTAAAACAGAACGGAGGAAGTACTAAAACCCTAACCACTAAACCAAGTAATGTTTGGCGTTATAATTTTGAAATAAAAAGGTAACAAATGAAAATTATAATTACCCAGGGCATAGCCGGGCCTAAAAACTAGTTTAGGATGAAACCATGCTGGAAATGTTGGGTTCATCTGCACCTGATTATTATCCTTAATTAAGTTGCTTTTGGAGTTTATGCACCATCCAAATTAGTGGACTGTAGTCTAAACTGACAAGATGCATGTAGGAGTTCATAGAAAATAGGAGTTGACTCACATGCTTGCTTGAAGTGACCTTCTTAGCAGGTAAGAAAATAAGGCATGATCAATTTCAATCCCAGGAACTATCGTTGACCTCTTTAAGTTAACAAAGCACTTTATGTAGTAAAATACCTTCACTGTAGCAACCATTACAAATGCTCAAGTGCCCTAAAAACCAATAATAACTCTACTTTACTAAAATTCTATTGTGAATTCTTTCCCTAGGCATAACGCATATAGTTTCTGAACATTTTACTTGCAACTCTATTATTTTTCTAAAACTCAAGTCAAAACACCTGGCAACTTTATATTGAGCTTTAATGAACATTTAGTCGTTTCATAAGCAACCACGCCAACTTCAATAGGAACTCCAAAGCAACATGTAGAAAACTAAAAAAGTGCCAAAAAAAAATTCATAAAGAAGAAAAAGAAAAAAAGAACACTTATCTAGGATAATTTAAAGCAAAACTTGAGGTATGCATCTCCGAATTGTTAGATCGACAAGGGGAAGACCTCACAAAACAATCATAGCGTAATTTCGGAAGCAAATTGGATTAATTTTGATCCTAACGTGAAGCACTTAACCAGCAGCAATTCAAAACACAGTAGACCCGTGTATTTCTTTTTATAACCATTAGCAGATAGGCGGAAATATACTAAAATCAATAATACTACAAAAATTGCAATTGACAGCGGTTGAGGATAGCTATAGAACCGATGTTGATCTAGGTGCTATTATAGGCAAGGCACGGCGAGACACCATTTGACAGCGGTTAGGAGGAGCCGCTATGAATGATACATATTCTAATAGATTTAAACATGAGTTTTGACAACGATTTATGAGTGCCCCATCTTAAGTTCTTCCCTTTTTGGCGGTAAACAAGTCATTATGATTATTCTAGCCCATGTAGGACTTGAACCTACATCCATGCGCAATGGCACATTGCTCTACTATTTGAGCTAGTACGCTTCGAAACACACTCAGAGATAAAATTTAAAGTATTATAATATAGGATATAAAATGAAAAAAAACATTGAAATTAATTAAGGTTAGTTAATGCCAACTTCATAATAACATCACATCAAATCAACAAAGATAAAGAAAAGAAAAGAAACTATAATTAGAGATCGATCCATAAGTGGGATAACTTAATTATTTTTTCTCCAATAACTAAGTAAGATTGTAATACTATAATATTAATATCAGTCACATACACTGAAGGACAATAAAAATTCAAGCTCCAAAAACAAAAGACTAGCAAGACACAAACAGATGCATTCGAACACCTATGAACCATTCGACAAAAGAAAAGAAAAGAAACTATAATTAGAGATCGATCCATAAGTGGGATAACTTAATTATTTTTTCTCCAATAACTAAGTAAGATTGTAATACTATAATATTAATATCAGTCACATACACTGAAGGACAACAAAAATTCAAGCTCCAAAAACAAAAGACTAGCAAGACACAAACAGATGCATTCGAACACCTATGAACCATTCGACAAACACAAGCCAAACTGCCAGACTTCTAGGAAATGATCTTCATCTAGGCTAATTACAGTAGGTAGAGAAGAAAATTAATATAGAAGTAACGAATTTTCTAGATTCACCTAGCTAATGCCTAATAGTAGTTGGTGTCAAATCCTACACCAAGGAGTTCAGAGGCAAAGACTGAATTAGTTGGAACCAACTTGTAGAATTCCAAGCAACATTATGGAGTGATATTACCGCAGAATGTAAACACTATCACACAATATCACAATCACACACAATACTTAGGTTGTTAATCACGGAAAATCATTGCAGATGACGCCTTATTGATTCTTCAAAAGCTTATCTCTTTCAATTTTCAGTCTCTGTCATGGATTGAACAAGCTGGTCATACAGATCATCATCCATACTGCTTTCTTGTTGAACCTAAATACAAATTCAGAAACATCCAATTGATGATCAAATTACACCAATTCTATCAACCCTAACTTGCGAATTCGACAATTTTGCAAGATAATCACTCAAAACCAAACCTTTTTGTATGTTGTACTTAGCCCCCAAAATCGCTGATTTTTTCTGGGTTTGATGTTGAATTCGAAATCGAAATCGCTGCTTGAAGTAATTGTACAACGCGAGACATGGATGATTTATGAATCATCCATGAAAGAGATCCATGGAAGAGGGGAGAGATATAGAGGACACGAACTCCCCAAAGCAAAAGTAGAGGAAGGGAAGAAAAGCTGGAAAGAGAGAGTCTTGCGGACATGGCAAGAAGGCAATTTCAGAAAATTGGAAGGGCAAAACAGTCCATTAACTGTTCCTAAGCTACAGTAGAGGAAGTTCTTGCTTTTTAATGGGTACTAGTGGTCTGGTCGCGCTACGCGCTGTATGTATACTTGATAGCTAAATTGGTACCAATATCAGTCAAATGGCCTATAATTTCTTGTTATTATAAGAATTGTTGAATTTGTGTTACAAGCACACATTTTTTTCTGGTAACTTCCTTTTTTAAATCTAGTACTCCATATATTTCTACTTTTAGTTTCAGCTAAGAAAATTTCATTGCCCTCCTCCCACATTTTTCACTTCACATGGCTATATTCCCCCATGTTATTCCTCTAATTTGCATTTGAATCTTCTTTAGACTATTAAGGTGGCAAATTATTATATTTAGACCCTCTATCGATAATACCTAAGTTTAACAACATAGCATTTTCAAATGAAACATACCAAACAAGCCGCATGTAAGTACACATATTATAGAAAGATGGTTTGACAAAACTAACTATGATATTTGAACATTTTAATTTTTACACTCAGACACATAATTTATATATCTATAATAATTTCATTGTACAATATTACATGACCATTTGAATGGATATAAATAGAGTATACAAGAATAAAGTTCTGTTCTTTTGGACTGAATTAATGAAAATATCCTCTCACAATTCGGGCCAGTTTAATTCAGTACGAATCCAGTTTAGTTTAGTTTAGTTTAATTTAGTCAGTCCAGTCCGGTTTAGTTCAAAAATTCGGTTCGGTCAAGAAAATTCGAGTTCGGTTAATTTCCTCTCACAATTTCAATTCAATTCAGTTTAGTTCAATTTAATCCAGACCAAAAGAACGGAGCCTAAATCATCCAAAACTGACTTTGAGAGTTCAGAATTTGAGTCAATAATAGTGGCACTTGCACCCCATCTGGAAGGACTATATTCTTTAGAATTCGGTTACTTGTCTAAATCTCTGTGAGCACTTCTAGGCCATGGAAATATCCTCTATCCTTTAGGTACAATAAAGAAAAAGGGGAGGGCGATAAAATCAGGCATGATATGTTTGTTGTCATCTAATCTATATCTGTTATATCTAAAGACGTAAGTAACATAGAGATTGCAAAACAATTAAGTTCGGGAATGAAATTGTAAAATACAATAAGCTCCACAATATAAGACATAAAAGTATCACATAGACATAGAGGAAATTTTAGGAATTAGAATTACCCCCAAGACGGCAAGACCATACCATTATAACATTAAATACCAAAAACGGCGAAGATCAGCAAATTTCGAAAACCTCATTTTGACATGTGCAATTAATCAATGAAAATTAACAGCGAAGTCCACAATAAGAACTCAACATATTCCATATCAAATTTCAACATATCTCAAATACTAACTATTATCAATAAAACAAAATACCTGGTTGACAAAATATAACATCAACAGAGATAAGTATGAAAGTGAAATTGGAAGAGAGAAACATTCAGTGTTCTGGAAGAGGTGCTATGAAAGAAAGTTTATCAAAAGTGAGGCATTCAACACATTTGCATTCTTTTTTTAAAAGGTCACAGAAAGATTGTATATTTAAATTAATTAAAATTAAATGCAGCATGCAAATTGACAATTAATGATATTGAAAACGAGATTGAACAAAATAAAACGAAATTATTGGTGAAGGGTTGAGAATCGAAATACATAGATATACCAAATTCGCGTAATGCCGTTTTTGTTATGCCATCTGAGAATTTTGATGGATAAAGTCAATGACACCATAATTACGTAGGGGAAAGAATTAACTGTGTTGATTTCGTAATCGAATCCGATCAATAAACATCAATCGTAGCGCATAGCTAGCGCAGTAGCGCGAATAAAGCGCATGCTGCCGAAGAGTTCGAAAAACCACATGCTTTCGAAGGAGATCGAAAACGGCCTTATCTTTTCGAAGGAGGATAGCAAACTTCTTTCGAGGGGAGACATTATTATAACCTAAGAAACAAAAAAAACTTTCAGAAACAAAGATTTGGGGGAACTTTCCACCGGTAAGATTCGGTGGAAGCCCCTTCAAATGACAATGGAGGCTAGGGTTTAGGAGAGAAGGAAGAGGAGAGGTTTAGGGTTTTTGGATATTCAGCCAATTTGCGTTCTTATAGATATAGAATAAAGTATAGGTTAACTAAATAGATATCTAAATGGAGAAGAAGAGTCGAGGTAAGGAGACTCGTTTATAGTTCTCTACATTAATAACGAAAGACATTTACTAATATGTGGAAGCTTAATTTCCGGGTTTACCCATCAAAACGTATTTTTATAAATGAATGATTGTTTAATACTTAAGATTAGACACTACCACTTCCTCTAGTTTTTAGTTAACGCGTTTCTCTGGACATACTTACCAATGCACTATTTGAACCTTTATATCTTTAATTATAATCAACTAAAAATTACAAAAAGTTGATATTTTGAAAATATGCATTGAGACGAATCTAACAAAATCTCACATGACTATATTTTCCTATCCAATAACAATAACTTAGCTCTTGAAAGTATCATATATAAATTGAGAAAGGGTTTCGTCGCCTAAATGTAATACTAATTAATCACAATAAGCTCTTGAGTTATTCAGTAAAATAGTTAGGGCTTAAATAATAAGATCGATTAAAATCGAGCTTGTCTCACTAAATTTCTTGCAACTATTTTGCTTCAAAGTCATGCATAGTAGCAATCATGATCAATTAAGCACTTAGAGTAGGTTTATAATTAAAAGAAAAAGGTAATTGCGGATTAAGCACTTAGAGTAAGTTGCAAATTATGCATAGTAACCAATTTCTAATCGATTAACGAGAAAGGAAATTACAGTGATCATATGATGATCCTTTCTATTTCATCTGTGCATATGCCCAACGCCAGTAATTTTCATAAAATAAATGTACACTCAATGGACATGAAGTTTGTATCCCTTTCAATTTGTGAGAAAAATTATAAGAGAACATGACGGTAGAATGATGATAAAAATGTTATCTAAAAAATGGGTAAGAAAATCTAATTCCGGGGGCTATATATTTCTTTCGGATATTTCCCACATACATAGCAGAGAAATTATAAGAGGTATTTCTAGTAAAAAGAACAAGAAACCCCTTGGATTGGATGTTGCCCACCTTTGAGATAGGGCTATCATGAGTGGCTCCACGGCGTTGCCCAGGCAAAATGTATGTATGATAAAGATGTATGTTCGTATCCTATAAATGCACGCCCTCCAACGCAGCGTATACTTCCATTCTTGGGAGTGATGAGATCGTATCTATCATAGTTTCGTTCATTGTTCGCAACATCAGCAGAGTGATGTCCACAAAACCCAAGTGATTCCTACACAATTTTGGGGGCAACCGAATTAATGAAGAGTATTTACTTACTTTCCTCAACTTCTACGCTTACTGAGAATTTCTATACGCATATTTTCCTGCAGAGGTGGTTCATCAATCATATAACTGAAGTTTCATCCCATCGTGGTCATCGAGTATTCTTGATGGTCTGTGGATCTTCAACAATTCATGCATCAGAAAAAGAATATTCTAGGATACATATTAAAAGTGTTCTAATCTTCACTCTTTATCATATCCTAACTATATTTATATTCTATCGAGTTACTAAGAGAGAGAAGCTTTAACGTCGGCGAATTTTAAAGAAATTCACCTTTTGTTTTCTTTTCTTTTTTTCTCACCTATAAATATAATCTAAGTATAAGGATTGGTGTGATGCTCTCCCTCTACCTCCTTAGATGATATGACCGGAAATCAAAAGTGCTCCTCCTTCGCAGTCGATTTTTCTCACCCATTTCACTATTGTATTTTTCATGACGTTTTCGGCCTAGAGAAACGTGAAACCGACGCGAAAAATCGGACTTCAATTTTTTCAGCTTTTGACCTCACGAACCCTTTAGAAATGGTGAGAAAAATGCATTTAGGCGAAAGAATCACTCAACAATGTTATCCGAGCTAGGAGTTAGGCCCAAAACACGTTTTGGGGCCAGAGCAACGTGGAACCGACGGAAAAATTGGACTTCAATTTTTTCAGCTTCTGACCTCACGAACCCTTTAGATATGGTAAAAAACACATTTAGGCGAAAGAATGACTCAAAAATGTTATCCGAGCTAGGAGTTAGGCCCAAAAATGTTTTGGGCCCGAGCAACGTGGGACCCGACTTGAAAAATCGGACTTCTATTTTTTCGGCTTCTGACCTCCTGAACCCTTTAGAAAAAGCATTTAGGTGAAAGAATGACTCAAAAATGTTATCCGAGCTAGGAGTTACGCCCAAAACACGTTTTCGGCCTAGAGAAACGTGGAACCGACGCGAAAAATTGGACTTCAATTTTATCAGCTTCTGGCCTCAGGAACCCTTTAGAAATGGTATAAAAACGCATTTAGGCGAAAGAATGACTCAAAAATGTTATCCGAGCTAGGAGTTAGGCCCAAAAACGTTATGGGCCAAAAGCAACGTGGAACCGCCGCTAAAAATCGAACTTCAATTTTTTCAGCTTTTGACCTCACCAACCCTTTAGAAATGGTGAAAAAAACGCATTTAGGCGAAAGAATGACTCAACAATGTTATCCGAGCTAGGAGTTAGGCAAAAAACACGTTTTCGGCTCAGAAACGTGAAATCGACGCGAAAAATCGGACTTCAATTTTTTCAACTTTTTGACCTCACGAACCCTTTAGAAATGGTAAAAAAACGCATTTAGGCGAAAGAATGTCTCAAAAATGTTATCCGAGCTAGGAGTTAGTCCCAAAACACGTTTTGGGCCCAGAGCAACGTGGAACAGACGCAAAAATCGGATTTCAATTTTTTCAGCTTCTGACCTCACGAACCCTTTAGATATGGTAAAAAAACACATTTAGGGGAAAGAAATACTCAAAAATGTTATCCGAGCTAGGAGTTAAGCCCAAAAACCTTTTGGGCTCAGAGCAACGTGGAACCTACGCGAAAAATCGGACTTAAATTTTTTCGGCTTCTGACCTCCTGAACCCTTTAGAAATGGTAAAAAAACGAATTAGGTGAAAGGATGACTCAAAAGTGTTATCCGAACTAGGAGTTAGGCCCAAAACACGTTTTGGGCCCAGAGAAACATTGAACCGACGCGAAAAATCGAACTTCAATTTTTTCAGCTTCTAACCTCACAAAACCTATTTAAATGGTAAAAAAACACATTTACGCGAACGAATGACTCAAAAATGTTATCCGAGCTAGGAGTTAGGCCCAAAAACGTTTTGTGCCTTGAGCAACGTGGAACCGCCGCGAAAAATCGGACTTCAATTATTTCTGCTTCTGACCTCCTGAACCCTTTAGAAATGGTATAAAAACGCATTTAGGCGAAAGAATAACTCAAAAATGTTATCCGAGCTAGGAGTTAGGCCCAAAACACGTTTTCGGCCTAGAGAAACGTGGAACCGACGCGAAAAATCGGACTTCAATTTTATCAGCTTCTGACCTCAGGAACCCTTTAGAAATGGTTTAAAAACGCATTTAGGCGAAAGAATGACTCAACAATGTTATCCGAGCTAGGAGTTAGGCAAAAACACGTTTCGGCTTAGAGAAACGTGAAATCGACGCAAAAAATCGGACTTCAATTTTTTCAGCTTTTGACCTCACGAACCCTTTAGAAATGGTAAAAAAACGCATTTAGGCGAAAGAATGTCTCAAAAATGTTATCCGAGCTAGGAGTTAGTCCCAAAACACGTTTTGGGCCCAGAGCAACGTGGAACAGACGCAAAAATCGGATTTCAATTTTTTCAGCTTCTGACCTCACGAACCCTTTAGATATGGTAAAAAAACACATTTAGGGGAAAGAAATACTCAAAAATGTTATCCGAGCTAGGAGTTAGGCCCAAAAACCTTTTGGGCCAAAAGCAACGTGGAACCTACGCGAAAAATCGGACTTAAAGTTTTTCGACTTCTGACCTCCTGAACCCTTTAGAAATGGTAAAAAAACGAATTTAGGTGAAAGGATGACTCAAAAGTGTTATCCGAACTAGGAGTTAGGCCCAAAACACGTTTTGGGCCCAGAGAAACATGGAACCGACGCGAAAAATCGAACATCAATTTTTTCAGCTTCTAACCTCACAAAACCTATTTAAATGGTAAAAAAACACATTTACGCGAAAGAATGACTCAAAAATGTTATCCGAGCTAGGAGTTAGGCCCAAAAACGTTTTGTGCCATGAGCAACGTGGAACCGCCGCGAAAAATCGGACTTCAATTTTTTCGGCTTCTGACCTCCTGAACCCTTTAGAAATGGTATAAAAACGCATTTAGGCGAAAGAATAACTCAAAAATGTTATCCGAGCTAGGAGTTAGGCCCAAAACACGTTTTCGGCCTAGAGAAACGTGGAATCGACGCGAAAAATCGGAATTCAATTTTATCAGCTTCTGACCTCAGGAACCCTTTAGAAATGGTTTAAAAACGCATTTAGGCGAAAGAATGACTCAACAATGTTATCCGAGCTAGGAGTTAGGCAAAAAACACGTTTTCGGCTTAGAGAAACGTGAAATCGACGCGAAAAATCGGACTTCAATTTTTTCAGCTTTTGACCTCACGAACCCTTTAGAAATGGTAAAAAAACGCATTTAGGCGAAAGAATGTCTCAAAAATGTTATCCGAGCTAGGAGTTAGTCCCAAAACACGTTTTGGGCCCAGAGCAACGTGGAACGAGACGCAAAATCGGATTTCAATTTTTTCGACTTCGACCTCACGAACCCTTTAGATATGGTAAAAAAACACATTTAGGGGAAAGAAATACTCAAAAATGTTATCCGAGCTAGGAGTTAGGCCCAAAAACCTTTTGGGCCCAGAGCAACGTGGAACCTACGCGAAAAATCGGACTTAAAGTTTTTCGGCTTCTGACCTCCTGAACCCTTTAGAAATGGTAAAAAAACGAATTTAGGTGAAAGGATGACTCAAAAGTGTTATCCGAACTAGGAGTTAGGCCCAAAACACGTTTTGGGCCCAGTGCAACATGGAACCGACGCGAAAAATCGAACTTCAATTTTTTCAGCTTCTAACCTCACAAAACCTATTTAAATGGTAAAAAAACACATTTCCGCGAAAGAATGACTCAAAAATGTTATCCGGGCTAGGAGTTAGGCCCAAAAACGTTTTGTGCCTTGAGCAACGTGGAACCGCCGCGAAAAATCGGACTTCAATTTTTTCGGCTTCTGACCTCCCGAACCCTTTAGAAATGGTATAAAAACGCATTTAGGTGAAAGAATAACTCAAAAATGTTATCCGAGCTAGGAGTTAGGCCCAAAAACGTTTTGGGCCCAAAGCAACGTGGAACCGCCGCGAAAAATCGAACTTCAACTTTTTCAGCTTCTGACCTCACAAACCCTTTAGAAATGGTATAAAAACGCATTAAGGCGAAAAAATGAATCAAAAATATTATCCGAGCTAGGAGTTAAGCCCAAAAAACGTTTTCGGCCTAGAGAAACGTGGAGCCGACACGAAAAATCGAACTTCATTTTTTTCAGTTTTTGACCTCACGAACCCTTTAGAAATGGTTAAAAAACGCATTTAAGTGAAAGAATGGCTCAAAAATGTTACCCGAGCTAGGAGTTAGGCCCAAAACGTGTGTTTTGGGCCCCAAGTAACGTGGAACCGACGCAAAACATCGGACTTTATTTTTTTTCAGCTTCTTACCTCACGAACCCTTAAGAAATGGTAAAAAACGTATTTAGGCGAAAGAATGACTCAAAAATGTTATCCGAGCTAGGAGTTAGGCCCAAAACACGTTTTGGGCCCAGAGCAACGTGGAACTGACGCGAAAAATCGGACTTCAATTTTCTTAGCTTCTGACCTCACGAACCCTTTAGAAATGGTAAAAAAACGCATTTAGGCGAAACAATGACTCAAAAACGTTATACGAGCTAGGAGTTAGGCCCCAAACAAGTTTTGGGCCCAAAGCAACGTGGAACCGAAGCGAAAAATAGGACTTCAATTTTTTAAGCTTCTGACCTCACGAACCCTTTAGATATGGTAAAAAAACACATTTAGGCGAAAGAAATACTCAAAAATGTTATCCGAGCTAGGAATTAGGCCCAAAAACCTATTGGGCCCAGAGAAAACATGGAACCGACGCGAAAAATCGGACTTAAATTTTTTCGGCTTCTGACCTCCTGAACCCTTTAGAAATGGTAAAAAAACGTATTTAGGTGAAAGAATGACTCAAAAGTGTTATCCGAACTAGGAGTTAGGCCCAAAACACGTATTGGGCCCAGAGCAACATGGAACCGACGTGAAAAATCGAACTTCAATTTTTTCAGCTTCTGACCTCACAAAACCTATTTAAATGGTAAAAAAACACATTTACGCGAAAGAATGACTCAAAAATGTTATCCGAGCTAGGAGTTAGGCCCAAAAACGTTTTGTGCCCAGAGCAACGTGGAACCGCCGCGAAAAATCGGACTTCAATTTTTTCGGCTTCTGACCTCCTGAACCCTTTAGAAATGGTATAAAAATGCATTTAGGTTAAAGAATGACTCAAAAATATTATCCGAGCTAGGAGTTAGGCCCAAAACACGTTTTAGGTCCAGCGTAACGTGGAACCGACGCGAAAAATCGGACTTTAATTTTTTCAGCTTCTGACCTCACGAACCCTTTGGAAATGGTATAAAAACGCATTTACGCGAAAGAATGAATCAAAAATGTTTTCCGAGCTCGGAGTTAGGCCCAAAACACGTTTTCGGCCTAGAGAAACGTGGAATCGACGCAAAAAATCGGACTTCAATTTTATCAGCTTCTGACGTCAGGAATCCTTTAGAAATGGTCTAAAAACGCATTTAGGCGAAAGAATGACTCAAAAATGTTATCCGAGCTAGGAGTTAGACCCAAAAACGTTTTGGGCCCAAAGCAACGTGGAACCGCCGCGAAAAATCGAACTTCAACTTTTTCAGCTTCTGACCTCACGAACCCTTTACAAATGGTATAAAAACGCATTTAGGCGAAAAAATGAATCAAAAATATTATCCGAGCTAGGAGATAGGCCCCAAACAGGTTTTGGGCCTAGAGCAAAGTCGAACAGACGCGAAAAATCGGACTTTAATTTTTTCAGCTTTTGTCATTACGAACCCTTCAGAAATGGTAAAAAAACGCATTTAGGCAAAAGAATGACTCAAAAATGTTATCCGAGCGAGGAGTTAGGCCAAAAACACGTTTTGGTCCTAGAGTAATGTGGAACCGTCGTGAAAAATCGGACTTCAATTTTATCAGCTTCTGACCTCAGGAACCCTTTAGAAATGGTTTAAAAACGCATTTAGGCGAAAGAATGACTCAACAATGTTATCCGAGCTAGGAGTTAGGCAAAAAACACGTTTTCGGCTTAGAGAAACGTGAAATCGACGCGAAAAATCGGACTTCAATTTTTTCAGCTTTTGACCTCACGAACCCTTTAGAAATGGTAAAAAAACGCATTTAGGCGAAAGAATGTCTCAAAAATGTTATCCGAGCTAGGAGTTAGTCCCAAAACACGTTTTGGGCCCAGAGCAACGTGGAACAGACGCAAAAATCGGATTTCAATTTTTTCAGCTTCTGACCTCACGAACCCTTTAGATATGGTAAAAAAACACATTTAGGGGAAAGAAATACTCAAAAATGTTATCCGAGCTAGGAGTTAGGCCCAAAAACCTTTTGGGCCCAAACCAACGTGGAACCTACGCGAAAAATCGGACTTAAAGTTTTTCGGCTTCTAACCTCCTGAACCCTTTAGAAATGGTAAAAAAACTAATTTAGGTGAAAGGATGACTCAAAAGTGTTATCCGAACTAGGAGTTAGGCCCAAAACACGTTTTGGGCCCAGTGCAACATGGAACCGACGCGAAAAATCGAACTTCAATTTTTTCAGCTTCTAACCTCACAAAACCTATTTAAATGGTAAAAAAACACATTTCCGCGAAAGAATGACTCAAAAATGTTATCCGGGCTAGGAGTTAGGCCCAAAAACGTTTTGTGCCTTGAGCAACGTGGAACCACCGCGAAAAATCGGACTTCAATTTTTTCGGCTTCTGACCTCCTGAACCCTTTAGAAATGGTATAAAAACGCATTTAGGTGAAAGAATAACTCAAAAATGTTATCCGAGCTAGGAGTTAGGCCCAAAAACGTTTTGGGCCCAAAGCAACGTGGAACCGCCGCGAAAAATCGAACTTCAACTTTTTCAGCTTCTGACCTCACAAACCCTTTAGAAATGGTATAAAAACGCATTAAGGCGAAAAAATGAATCAAAAATATTATCCGAGCTAGGAGTTAAGCCCAAAAAACGTTTTCGGCCTAGAGAAACGTGGAGCCGACACGAAAAATCGAACTTCATTTTTTTCAGTTTTTGACCTCACGAACCCTTTAGAAATGGTTAAAAAACGCATTTAAGTGAAAGAATGGCTCAAAAATGTTACCCGAGCTAGGAGTTAGGCCCAAAACGTGTGTTTTGGGCCTAGAGTAACGTGGAACCGACGCAAAACATCGGACTTTATTTTTTTTCAGCTTCTTACCTCACGAACCCTTAAGAAATGGTAAAAAACGTATTTAGGCGAAAGAATGACTCAAAAATGTTATCCGAGCTAGGAGTTAGGCCCAAAACACGTTTTGGGCCCAGAGCAACGTGGAACTGGCGCGAAAAATCGGACTTCAATTTTCTTAGCTTCTGACCTCACGAACCCTTTAGAAATGGTAAAAAAACGCATTTAGGCGAAAGAATGACTCAAAAACGTTATACGAGCTAGGAGTTAGGCCCCAAACAAGTTTTGGGCCCAAAGCAACGTGGAACCGAAGCGAAAAATAGGACTTCAATTTTTTAAGCTTCTGACCTCACGAACCCTTTAGATATGGTAAAAAAACACATTTAGGCGAAAGAAATACTCAAAAATGTTATCCGAGCTAGGAGTTAGGCCCAAAAACCTATTGGGCCCAGAGAAAACATGGAACCGACGCGAAAAATCGGACTTAAATTTTTTCGGCTTCTGACCTCCTGAACCCTTTAGAAATGGTAAAAAAACGTATTTAGGTGAAAGAATGACTCAAAAGTGTTATCCGAACTAGGAGTTAGGCCCAAAACACGTTTTGGGCCCAGAGCAACATGGAACCGACGTGAAAAATCGAACTTCAATTTTTTCAGCTTCTGACCTCACAAAACCTATTTAAATGGTAAAAAAACACATTTACGCGAAAGAATGACTCAAAAATGTTATCCGAGCTAGGAGTTAGGCCCAAAAACGTTTTGTGCCCGGAAGCAACGTGGAGCCGCGCAAAAATCGGACTTCAATTTTTTCGGCTTCGACCCTCCGAACCCTTTAGAAATGGTATAAAAATGCATTTAGGTTAAAGAATGACTCAAAAATATTATCCGAGCTAGGAGTTAGGCCCAAAACACGTTTTAGGTCCAGCGTAACGTGGAACCGACGCGAAAAATCGGACTTTAATTTTTTCAGCTTCTGACCTCACGAACCCTTTGGAAATGGTATAAAAACGCATTTACGCGAAAGAATGAATCAAAAATGTTTTCCGAGCTCGGAGTTAGGCCCAAAACACGTTTTCGGCCTAGAGAAACGTGGAATCGACGCAAAAAATCGGACTTCAATTTTATCAGCTTCTGACGTCAGGAATCCTTTAGAAATGGTTTAAAAACGCATTTAGGCGAAAGAATGACTCAAAAATGTTATCCGAGCTAGGAGTTAGACCCAAAAACGTTTTGGGCCCAAAGCAACGTGGAACCGCCGCGAAAAATCGAACTTCAACTTTTTCAGCTTCTGACCTCACGAACCCTTTAGAAATGGTATAAAAACGCATTTAGGCGAAAAAATGAATCAAAAATATTATCCGAGCTAGGAGTTAGGCCCAAAAAATGTTTTCGGCCTAGAGAAACGTGGAGCCGACGCGAAAAATCGAACTTCAATTTTTTCAGCTTTTGACCTCACGAACCTTTTAGAAATGGTATCCGAGCTAGGAGTGAGGGCCAAAACACGTTTTGGGCCCATAGCAACGTGGAACAGACGCAAAAATGGGACTTCAATTTTTTCAGCTTCTGACCTCACGAACCCTTTAGATATGGTAAAAAACACATTTAGGCGAAAGAATGACTCAAAAATGTTATCCGAGCTTGGAGTTAGGCCCAAGAACATTTTGGGCCTAAAGCAACGTGGAACCGATGCCTAAAATCGGACTTCAATTTTTTCGGCTTCTGACCTCTTGAACCCTTTAGAAATGGTAAAAAAACACATTTAGGTGAAAGAATGGCTCAAAAATGTTACTCGAGCTAGGAGTTAGGCCCAAAACGTTCAGAGCAACGTGGTACTCACGCGAAAAATCGAACTTAAATTTTTTCAGCTTCTGACCTCTCGAAACCTTTTTAAATGGTCAAAAAACACATTTAGGTGAAAGAATGACTCAAAAATGTTATCCGAGCAAGGAGTTAGGCCCAAAAACGTTATGGGCCCGAGGAGCAACGTCGAGCACGCGCGAAAAATCGGACTTCAATTTTTTCTTCTTCTGACCTCCTGAACCCTTTAGATATGGTAAAAACGCATTTAGGTGAAAGAATGACTCAAAAATGTTATCCGAGCTAGGAGTTAGGCCCAAAACACGTTTTGGGCCCAGAGCAACATGGAACCGACGCGAAAAATCGAACTTTAATTTTTTCAGCTTCTGACCACACAAAACCTATTTAAATGGTAAAAAAACACATTTACGCGAAAGAATGACTCAAAAATGTTATCCGAGCTAGGAGTTAGGCCCAAAAACGTTTTGTGCCCAGAGTAACGTGGAACCGCCGCGAAAAATCGGAATTCAATTTTTTCGGCTTCTGACCTCCTGAACCCTTTAGAAATGGTATAAAAACGCATTTAGGTGAAAGAATGAATCAAAAATGTTTTCCGAGCTCGGAGTTAGGACCAAAACACGTTTTCGGCCTAGAGAAACGTGGAATCGACGCAAAAAATCGGACTTCAATTTTATCAGCTTCTGACGTCAGGAATCCTTTAGAAATGGTTTAAAAACGCATTTAGGCGAAAGAATGACTCAAAAATGTTATCCGAGCTAGGAGTTAGACCCAAAAACGTTTTGGGCCCAAAGCAACGTGGAACCGCCGCGAAAAATCGAACTTCAACTTTTTCAGCTTCTGACCTCACGAACCCTTTAAAAATGGTATAAAAACGCATTTAGGCGAAAAAATGAATCAAAAATATTATCCGAGCTAGGAGTTAGGCCCAAAAAATGTTTTCGGCCTAGAGAAACGTGGAGCCGACGCGAAAAATCGAACTTCAATTTTTTCAGCTTTTGACCTCACGAACCTTTTAGAAATGGTATCCGAGCTAGGAGTGAGGGCCAAAACACGTTTTGGGCCCATAGCAACGTGGAACAGACGCAAAAATGGGACTTCAATTTTTTCAGCTTCTGACCTCACGAACCCTTTAGATATGGTAAAAAACACATTTAGGCGAAAGAATGACTCAAAAATGTTATCCGAGCTTGGAGTTAGGCCCAAGAACATTTTGGGCCTAAAGCAACGTGGAACCGATGCCTAAAATCGGACTTCAATTTTTTCGGCTTCTGACCTCTTGAACCCTTTAGAAATGGTAAAAAAACGCATTTAGGTGAAAGAATGGCTCAAAAATGTTACTCGAGCTAGGAGTTAGGCCCAAAACGTTCAGAGCAACGTGGTACTCACGCGAAAAATCGAACTTAAATTTTTTCAGCTTCTGACCTCTCGAAACCTTTTTAAATGGTCAAAAAACACATTTAGGTGAAAGAATGACTCAAAAATGTTATCCGAGCAAGGAGTTAGGCCCAAAAACGTTATGGGCCCAGAGCAACGTAGAACCGCCGCGAAAAATCGGACTTCAATTTTTTCTTCTTCTGACCTCCTGAACCCTTTAGATATGGAAAAAAACGCATTTAGGTGAAAGAATGACTCAAAAATGTTATCCGAGCTAGGAGTTAGGCCCAAAACACGTTTTGGGCCCAGAGCAACATGGAACCGACGCGAAAAATCGAACTTTAATTTTTTCAACTTCTGACCACACAAAACCTATTTAAATGGTAAAAAAACACATTTACGCGAAAGAATGACTCAAAAATGTTATCCGAGCTAGGAGTTAGGCCCAAAAACGTTTTGTGCCCAGAGTAACGTGGAACCGCCGCGAAAAATCGGAATTCAATTTTTTCGGCTTCTGACCTCCTGAACCCTTTAGAAATGGTATAAAAACGCATTTAGGTGAAAGAATGACTCAAAAATATTATCCGAGCTAGGAGTTAGGACCAAAACACGTTTCAGGCCCAGCGTAACGTGGAACCGACGCGAAAAATCGGACTTTAATTTTTTCAGATTCTGACCTCACGAACCCTTTTGAAATGGTATAAAAACGCATTTAGGGGAAAGAATGAATCAAAAATGTTATCCGAGCTAGGAGTTAGGCCCACAACACGTTTTCGGCCTAGAGAAACGTGGAACCGACGTGAAAAATCGAACTTCAACTTTTTCAGCTTCTGACCTCACGAACCCTTTAGAAATGGTATAAAAACGCATTTAGGCGAAAAAATGAATCAAAAATATTATCCGAGCTAGGAGTTAGGCCCAAAAAACGTTTTCGGCCTAGAGAAACGTGGAGCCGACGCGAAAAATCGAACTTCAATTTTTTCAGCTTTTGACCTCACGAACCCTTTAGAAATGGAAAAAAAAACGCATGAAGGCGAAATAATGACTCAACTATGTTATCCAAGCTAGGAGTGAGGCCCAAAACATGTTTTGGGCCCAGAGCAACTTGGAACTGACGCGAAAAATCGGTCTTCAATTTTCTCAGCTTCTGACCTCACGAACCCTTTAGAAATGGTAAAAAACGCATTTAGGCCAAAGAATGACTCAAAAACGTTATACGAGCTAGGAGTTAGGCCCCAAAAAAGTTTTGGGCCCAGAGCAACGTGGAACCGACGCATTTTGGTGAAAGAATGGCTCAAAAATTTTACCCGAGCTAGGAGTTAGACCCAAAACGATCAGAGCAACGTGGTGCTCACGCGAAAAATCGAACTTCAATTTTTTCAGCTTCTGACCTCACGAAACCTTTTTAAATGGTCAAAAAACACATTTAGGTGAAAGAATGACTCAAAAATGTTATCCGAGCAAGGAGTTAGGCCCAAAAACGTTTTGGGCCCAAAGCAAAGTGGAACCGCCGCGAAAAATCGGACTTCAATTTTTTCTACTTATGACCTCTTGAACCCTTTAGATATGGTAAAAAACGCATTTAGGTGAAAGAATGACTCAAAAATGTTATTCGAGCTAGGAGTTAGGCCCAAAACACGTTTTGGGCCTAGAGCAACGTGGAACTGACGCGAAAAATCGGACTTCAATTTTCTCAGCTTCTGACCTCACGAACCCTTTAGAAATGGTAAAAAAACGCATTTAGGCGAAAGAATGACTCAAAAACGTTATACGAGCTAGGAGTTAGGTCCCAAACAAGTTTTGGGCCCAAAGCAACGTGGAACAGACGCGAAAAATAGGACTTCAATTTTTTCAGCTTCTGACCTCACGAACCCTTTAGATATGGTAAAAAAACACATTTAGGAGAAAGAAATACTCAAAAATGTTATCCGAGCTAGGAGTTAGGCCCAAAAACCTATTGGGCCCAGAGAAAACGTGGAACCGACGCGAAAAATCGGACTTAAATTTTTTCGGCTTCTGACTTCCTGAACCCTTTAGAAATTGTAAAAAAAGCATTTAGGTGAAAGAATGACTCAAAAGTGTTATCCGAACTAGGAGTTAGGCCCAAAACACGTTTTGGGCCCAAAGCAACATGGAACCGACGCGAAAAATCGAACTTCAATTTTTTCAGCTTCCGACCTCACAAAACCTATTTAAATGGTAAAAAAACACATTTACGCGAAAGAATGACTCAAAAATGTTATCCGAGCTAGGAGTTAGGCCCAAAAACGTTTTGTGCCCAGAGCAACGTGGAACCGCCGCGAAAAATCGGACTTCAATTTTTTCGACTTCTGACCTCCTGAACCCTTTAGAAATGGTATAAAAACGCATTTAGGTTAAAGAATGACTCAAAAATATTATCAGAGCTAGGAGTTAGGCCCAAAACACGTTTTAGGCCCAGCGTAACGTGGAACCGACGCGAAAAAATGGACTTTAATTTTTTTATCTTCTGACCTCACGAACCCTTTGGAAATGGTATAAAAACGCATTTACGCGAAAAAATGAATCAAAAATGTTATCCGAGCTCGGAGTTAGGCCCAAAACACGTTTTCGGCCTAGAGAAACGTGGAACCGACGCAAAAAATCGTACTTCAATTTTATGAGCTTCTGACGTCAGGAACCCTTTAGAAATGGTTTAAAAACGCATTTAGGCGAAAGAATGACTCAAAAATATTATCCGAGCTAGGAGTTAGGCCCAAAAACGTTTTGGGCCCAAAGCAACGTGGAACCGCCGTGAAAAATCGAACTTCAACTTTTTCTGCTTCTGACCTCACGAACCCTTTAGAAATGGTATAAAAACGCATTTAGGCGAAAAAATGAATCAAAAATATTATCCGAGCTAGGAGTTAGGCCCAAAAAATGTTTTCGGCCTAGAGAAACATGGAGCCGACGCGAAAAATCGAACTTCAATTTTTTCAGCTTTTGACCTCATGACCCTTTTAGAAATGGTAAAAAAACGCATGTAGGCGAAAGAATGACTCAACTATGTTATCCGAGCTAGGAGTGAGGGCCAAAACACGTTTTGGGCCCAGAGCAACGTGGAACCGACGCAAAAATGGGACTTCAATTTTTTCAGCTTCTGACCTCACGAACCCTTTAGATATGGTAAAAAACACATTTAGGCGAAAGAATGACTCAAAGATGTTATCCGAGCTAGGAGTTAGGCCCAAGAACATTTTGGGCCTAAAGTAACGTGGAACCGATGCCTAAAATCGGACTTCAATTTTTTCGGCTTCTGACCTCTTGAACCCTTTAGAAATGGTAAAAAAACGCATTTAGGTGAAAGAATGGCTCAAAAATGTTACCCGAGCTAGGTGTTAGGCCCAAAACGTTCAGAGCAACGTGGTACTCACGCGAAAAAATCGAACTTAAATTTTTTCAGCTTCTGACCTCTCGAAACCTTTTGAAATGGTCAAAAAACACATTTAGGTGAAAGAATGACTCAAAAATGTTATCCGAGCAAGGAGTTAGGCCCAAAAACGATATGGGCCCAGAGCAACGTGGAACCGCCGCGAAAAATCGCACTTCAATTTTTTCTTCTTCTGACCTCCTGAACCCTTTAGATATGGTAAAAAACACATTTAGGTGAAAGAATTACTCAAAAATGTTATCCGAGCTAGGAGTTAGGCCCAAAACGTGTGTTATGGGCCTAGAGTAACGTGGAACCGACGCGAAACATCGGACTTTAATTTTTCAGCTTCTTACCTCACGAACCCATAAGAAATGGTAAAAAAACGTATTTAGGCGAAAGAATGACTCAAAAATGTTATCCGAGCTAGGAGTTAGGCCCAAAACACGTTTTGGGCCCAGAGCAACGTGGAACCGACGCGAAAAATCGGACTTCAATTTTCTCAACTTCTGACCTCACGAACCCTTTAGAAATGGTAAAAAAACGTATTTAGGCGAAAGAATGACTCAAAAACGTTATACGAGCTAGGAGTTAGGTCCCAAACAAGTTTTGGGCCCAGAGCAACGTGGAACCGACGCGAAAAATCGGACTTCAATTTTTTCTGCTTCAGACCTCACGAACCCTTTAGAAATGGTATAAAAACGCATTTAGGCGAAAGAATGACTCAAAAACGTTATACGAGCTAGGAGTTAGGCCCCAAACAAGTTTTGGGCCCAGAGCAACGTGGAACCGACGCGAAAAATAGGACTTCAATTTTTTCAGCTTCTGACCTCACGAACCCTTTAGAAATGGTATAAAAACGCATTTAGGTGAAAGAATGACTCAATAATGTTATCCGAGCTAGGAGTTAGGGAAAAAACACGTTTTCGGCCCAGAGCAACATAGAACCGACGCGAAAAATCGAACTTCAATTTTCTCAGCTTCTGACCTCACGAACCCTTTAGAAATGGTAAAAAAACGCATTAAGGCGAAAGAATGATTCAAAAACGTTATACGAGCTAGGAGTTAGGCCCCAAACAAGTTTTGGGCCCAGAGCAACGTGGAACCGACGCGAAAAATCGGATTTCAATTTTTTCTGCTTCAGACCTCACGAATCCTTTAGAAATGGTATAAAAACGCATTTAGGCGAAAGAATGACTCAAAAACGTTATACGAGCTAGGAGTTAGGCCCCAAACAAGTTTTGGGCCCAGAGCAACGTGGAACCGACACGAAAAATAGGACTTCAATTTTTTCAGCTTCTGACCTCACGAACCCTTTAGAAATGGTATAAAAACGCATTTAGGCGAAATAATGACTCAAAAATGTTATCCGAGCTAGGAGTTAGGCAAAAAACACGTTTTGGGCCCAGAGCAACCTGGAACCGACGCGAAAAATCGAACTTCAATTTTCTCAGCTTCTGACCTCACGAACCCTTTAGAAATGGTAAAAAAACGTTGTACGAGCAAGGAGTTAGGCCCCAATCAAGTTTTGGGCCCAGAGCAACGTGGAACAGACACGAAAAATCGGACTTCAATTTTTTCAGCTTCTGACCTCACGAACCCTTTAGAAATGGTATAAAAACGCATTTAGGCGAAAGAATGAATAAAAAATGTTACCCGAGCTAGGAGTTAGGCAAAAAACAAGTTTTCGGCCTAGAGAAACGTGAAACCGACGCGAAAAATCGGACTTCAATTTTTTCAGCTTCTGACCTCTCGGAACCTTTTTAAATGGTCAAAAAACACATTTAGGTGAAAGAATGACTCAAAAATATTTTCAGAGCAAGGAGTTAGGCCCAAAAACGTTATGGGCCCAGAGAAACGTGGAACCGCCGCGAAAAATCGGACTTCAATTTTTTCTTCTTCTGACCTCCTGAACCCTTTATATATGGTAAAAAAAGCATTTAGGTGAAAGAATGACTCAAAAATGTTATCCGAGCTAGGAGTTAGGCCCAAAACGTGTGTTTTGGGCCTAGAGTAACGTGGAACCGACGCGAAACATCGGACTTTAATTTTTTCAGCTTCTTACCTCACGAACCCTTAAGAAATGGTAAAAAAACGTATTTAGGCGAAATAATGACTCAAAAATGTTATCCGAGCTACGAGTTAGGCCCAAAAAACGTTTTTGGCCTAGAGAAACGTGGAGCCGACGCAAAAAATCGAACTTCAATTTTTTCAGCTTTTGACCTCACGAACCCTTTAGAAATGGTAAAAAAACGCATGTAGCCGAAAGAATGACTCAACTATGTTATCCGAGCTAGGTGTGAGGGCCAAAACACGTTTTGGGCCTAGAGCAAAGTGGAACCGACGCAAAAATGGGACTTCAATTTTTTCAGCTTCTGACCTCACGAACCCTTTAGATATGGTAAAAAACACATTTAGGCGAAAGAATGATTCAAAAATGTTATCCGAGCTAAGAGTTAGGCCCAAGAACGTTTTGGGCCTAAAGCAACGTGGAACCGATGCCTAAAATCGGACTTCAATTTTTTCGGCTTCTGACCTCTTGAACCCTTTAGAAATGGTAAAAAAACGCATTTAGGTGAAAGAATAGCACAAAAATGTTTCCCGAGCTAGGAGTTAGGCCCAAAACGTTCAGAGCAACGTGGTACTCACGCGAAAAATCGAACTTCAATTTTTTCAGCTTCTGACCTCACGAAACCTTTTTAAATGGTCAAAAAACACATTTAGGTGAAAGAATGACTCAAAAATGTTATCCGAGCAAGGAGTTAAGCCCAAAAACGTTTTGGGCCCAGAGAAACGTGGAACCGACGCGAAAAATCGGACTTCAATTTTATCAGCTTCTGACCTCAGGAACCCTTTAGAAATGGTTTAAAAACGCATTTAGGCGAAAGAATGACTCAACAATGTTATCCGAGCTAGGAGTTAGGCAAAAAACACGTTTTCGGCTTAGATAAACGTGAAATCGACTCGAAAAATCGGACTTCAATTTTTTCAGCTTTTGACCTCACGAACCCTTTAGAAATGGTAAAAAAACGCATTTAGGCGAAAGAATGTCTCAAAAATGTTATCCGAGCTAGGAGTTAGTCCCAAAACACGTTTTGGGCCCAGAGCAACGTGGAACAGACGCAAAAATCGGATTTCAATTTTTTCAGCTTCTGACCTCACGAACCCTTTAGATATGGTAAAAAAACACATTTAGGGGAAAGAAATACTCAAAAATGTTATCCGAGCTAGGAGTTAGGCCCAAAAACCTTTTGGGCCCAGAGCAACGTGGAACCTACGCGAAAAATCGGACTTAAAGTTTTTCGGCTTCTGACCTCCTGAACCCTTTAGAAATGGTAAAAAAAACGAATTTAGGTGAAAGGATGACTCAAAAGTGTTATCCGAACTAGGAGTTAGGCCCAAAACACGTTTTGGGCCCAGAGCAACATGGAACCGACGCGAAAAATCGAACTTCAATTTTTTCAGCTTCTAACCTCACAAAACCTATTTAAATGGTAAAAAAACACATTTACGCGAAATAATGACTCAAAAATGTTATCCGAGCTAGGAGTAAGGCCCAAAAACGTTTTGTGCCTTGAGCAACGTGGAAACGCCGTGAAAAATCGGACTTCAATTTTTTCGGCTTCTGACCTCCTGAACCCTTTAGAAATGGTATCAAAACGCATTTAGGTGAAAGAATAACTAAAAAATGTTATCCGAGCTAGGAGTTAGGCCCAAAAACGTTTTGGGCCCAAAGCAACGTGGAACCGCCGCGAAAAATCGAACTTCAACTTTTTCAGCTTCTGACCTCACAAACCCTTTAGAAATGGTATAAAAACGCATTAAGGCGAAAAAATGAATCAAACATATTATCCGAGCTAGGAGTTAGGCCCAAAAAACGCATTTAAGTGAAAGAATGGCTCAAAAATGTTACCCGAGCTAGGAGTTAGGCCCAAAACGTTCAGAGCAACGTGGTACTCACGCGAAAAATCGAACTTCAATTTTTTCAGCTTCTGACCTCTTGAACCCTTTAGATATGGTAAAAAACGCATTTAGGTGAAAGAAGGACTCAAAAATGTTACCCGAGCTAGGAGTTAGGCCCAAAACGTGTGTTTTGGGCCTAGAGTAACGTGGAACCGACGCGAAACATCGGACTTTATTTTTTTCAACTTCTTACCTCACGAACCCTTAAGAAATGGTAAAAAACGTATTTAGGCGAAAGAATGACTCAAAAATGTTATCCGAGCTAGGAGTTAGGCCCAAAACACGTTTTGGGCCCAGAGCAACGTGGAACTGACGCGAAAAATCGGACTTCAATTTTCTTAGCTTCTGACCTCACGAACCCTTTAGAAATGGTAAAAAACGCATTTAGGCGAAAGAATGACTCAAAAACGTTATACGAGCTAGGAGTTAGGCCCCAAACAAGTTTTGGGCCCAAAGCAACATGGAACCGAAGCGAAAAATAGGACTTCAATTTTTTCAGCTTCTGACCTCACGAACCCTTTAGATATGGTAAAAAAACACATTTAGGTGAAAGAAATACTCAAAAATGTTATCCGAGCTAGGAGTTAGGCCCAAAAACCTATTGGGCCCAGAGAAAACGTGGAACCGACGCGAAAAATCGGACTTAAATTTTTTCGGCTTCTGACCTCCTGAACCCTTTAGAAATGGTAAAAAAATGCATTTAGGTGAAAGAATGACTCAAAAATGTTATCCGAGCTAGGAGTTAGGCCCAAAAACGTTTTGTTATCCGAGCTAGGAGTGAGCTCCAAAACACGATTTGGGCCCAGAGCAACATGGAACCGACGCGAAAAATCGAACTTTAATTTTTTCAGCTTCTGACCTCACAAAACCTATTTAAATGGTAAAAAAACACATTTACGCGAAAGAATGACTCAAAAATGTTATCCGAGCTTGGAGTTAGGCCCAAAAACGTTTTGTGCCCAGAGCAACGTGGAACCGCCGCGAAAAATCGGACTTCAATTTTTTCGGCTTCTGACCTCCTGAACCCTTTAGAAATGGTATATAAACGCATTTAGGTTAAAGAATGACTCAAAAATATTATCCGAGCAAGGAGTTAGTCCCAAAACACGTTTTAGGTCCAGCGTAACGTGGAACCGACGCGAAAAATCGGACTTTAATTTTTTCAGCTTCTGACCTCACGAACCCTTTGGAAATGGTATAAAAACGCATTTACGCGAAAGAATGAATCAAAAATGTTTTCCGAGCTCGGAGTTAGGCCCAAAACACGTTTTCGGCCTAGAGAAACGAGGAACCGACGCAAAAAATCGGACTTCAATTTTATCAGTTTCTGACGTCAGGAACCCTTTAGAAATGGTTTAAAAACACATTTAGGCGAAAGAATGACTCAAAAATGTTATCCGAGCTAGGAGTTAGACCCAAAAACGTTTTGGGCCCAAAGCAACGTGGAACCGCCGCGAAAAATCGATCTTCAACTTTTTCAGCTTCTGACCTCACGAACCCTTTAGAAATGGTATAAAAACGCATTTAGGCGAAAAAATAAATCAAAAATATTATCCGAGCTAGGAGTTAGGCCCAAAAAATGTTTTCGGCCTAGAGAAACGTGGAGCCGGCGCGAAAAATCGAACTTCAATTTTTTCAGCTTTTAACCTCACGAACCTTTTAGAAATGGTTAAAAAACGCATGTAGGCGAAAGAATGACTCAACTATGTTATCCGAGCTAGGAGTGAGCTCCAAAACACGTTTTGGGCCCATAGCAACGTGGAACAGACGCAAAAATGGGACTTCAATTTTTTCAGCTTCTGACCTCACGAACCCTTTAGATATGGTAAAAAACACATTTAGGCGAAAGAATGACTCAAAAATGTTATCCGAGCTAGGAGTTAGGCCCAAGAACATTTTGGGCCTAAAGCAACGTGGAACCGATGCCTAAAATCGGACTTCAATTTTTTCGGCTTCTGACCTCTTGAACCCTTTAGAAATGGTAAAAAAACGCATTTAGGTGAAAGAATGGCTCAAAAATGTTACTCGAGCTAGGAGTTAGGCCCAAAACGTTCAGAGCAACGTGGTACTCACGCGAAAAATCAAACTTAAATTTTTTCAGCTTCTGACCTCTCGAAACCTTTTTAAATGGTCAAAAAACACATTTAGGTGAAAGAATGACTCAAAAATGTTATCCGAGCTAGGAGTTAGCCCAAAACACGTTTTGGGCCCAGAGCAACATGGAACCGACGCGAAAAATCGAACTTTAATTTTTTCAGCTTCTGACCTCACAAAACCTATTTAAATGGTAAAAAAACACATTTATGCGAAAGAATGACTCAAAAATGTTATCCGAGCTAGGAGTTAGGCCCAAAAACGTTTTGTGCCCAGAGTAACGTGGAACCGCCGCGAAAAATCGGACTTCAATTTTTTCGGCTTCTGACCTCCTGAACCCTTTAGAAATGGTATAAAAACGCATTTAGGTGAAAGAATGACTCCAAAATGTTATCCGAGCTAGGAGTTAGGCCCAAAACACGTTTAGGCCCAGCGTAACGTGGAACCGACCCGAAAAATCGGACTTTAATTTTTTCAGATTCTGACCTCACGAACCCTTTTGAAATGGTATAAAAACGCATTTAGTGGAAAGAATGAATCAAAAATGTTATCCGAGCTAGGAGTTAGGCCCAAAACACGTTTTCGGCCTAGAGAAACGTGGAACCGACGTGAAAAATCGAACTTCAACTTTTTCAGCTTCTGACCTCACGAACCCTTTAAAAATGGTATAAAAACGCATTTAGGCGAAAAAATGAATCAAAAATATTATCCGAGCTAGGAGTTAGGCCCAAACGTTTTCGGCCTAGAGAAACGTGGAGCCGACGCGAAAAATCGAACTTCAATTTTTTCAGCTTTTGACCTCACGAACCCTTTAGAAATGGTAAAAAAACTCATTTTGGTGAAAGAATGGCTCAAAAATGTTACCCGAGCTAGGAGTTAGACCCAAAACGATCAGAGCAACGTGGTGCTCACGCGAAAAATCGAACTTCAATTTTTTCAGCTTCTGACCTCACGAAACCTTTTTGAATGGTCAAAAAACACATTTAGGTGAAAGAATGACTCAAAAATGTTATCCGAGCAAGGAGTTAGGCACAAAAACGTTTTGGGCCCAAAGCAACGTGGAACCGCAGCGAAAAATCGGACTTCAATTTTTTCTTCTTATGACCTCTTGAACCCTTTAGATATGGTAAAAAACGCATTTAGGTGAAAGAATGACTCAAAAATGTTATCCGAGCTAGGAGTTAGGTCCAAAACGTGTGTTTTGGACCTAGAGTAACGTGGAACCGACACGAAGCATCGGACTTTATTTTTTTCAGCTTCTTACCTCACGAACCCTAAAGAAATGGTAAAAAACGTATTTAGGCGAAATAATGACTCAAAAATGTTATCCGGGCTAGGAGTTAGGCAAAAAACACGTTTTCGGCTTACAGAAACGTGAAATCGACGCGAAAAATCGGACTTCAATTTTTTCAGCTTTTGACCTCACGAACCCTTTAGAAATGGTAAAAAAACGCATTTAGGCGAAAGAATGACTCAAAAACGTTATACGAGCTAGGAGTTAGGTCCCAAACAAGTTTTGGGCCCAAAGCAACGTGGAACAGACGCGAAAAATAGGACTTCAATTTTTTCAGCTTTTGACCTCACGAACCCTTTAGATATGGTAAAAAAACACATTTAGGAGAAAGAAATACTCAAAAATGTTATCCGAGCTAGGAGTTAGGCCCAAAAACCTATTGGGCCCGAGAAAACGTGGAACCGAAGCGAAAAATCGGACTTAAATTTTTTCGGCTTCTGACCTCCTGAACCCTTTAGAAATGGTAAAAAAAGCATTTAGGTGAAAGAATGACTCAAAAGTGTTATCCGAACTAGGAGTTAGGCCCAAAACACGTTTTGGGCCCAAAGCAACATGGAACCGACGCGAAAAATCGAACTTCAATTTTTTCAGCTTCCGACCTCACAAAACCTATTTAAATGGTAAAAAAACACATTTACGCGAAAGAATGACTCAAAAATGTTATCCGAGCTAGGAGTTAGGCCCAAAAACGTTTTGTGCCCAGAGCAACGTGGAACCGCCGCGAAAAATCGGACTTCAATTTTTTCGGCTTCTGACCTCCTGAACCCTTTAGAAATGGTATAAAAACGCATTTAGGTTAAAGAATGACTCAAAAATATTATCAGAGCTAGGAGTTAGGCCCAAAACACGTTTTAGGCCCAGCGTAACGTGGAACCGACGAGAAAAATCGGACTTTAATTTTTTCATCTTCTGACCTCACGAACCCTTTGGAAATGGTATAAAAACGCATTTACGCGAAAGAATGAATCAAAAATGTTATCCGAGCTCGGAGTTAGGCCCAAAACACGTTTTCGGCCTAGAGACACGTGGAACCGACGCAGAAAATCGGACTTCAATTTTATCAGCTTCTGACGTCAGGAACCCTTTAGAAATGGTTTAAAAACGCATTTAGGCGAAATAATGACTCAAAAATATTATACGAGCAAGGAGTTAGGCCCAAAAACGTTTTGGGCCCAAAGCAACGTGGAACCGCCGCGAAAAATCGGACTTCAATTTTTTTCTTCTTATGACCTCTTGAACCCTTTAGATATGGTAAAAAACGCATTTAGGTGAAAGAATGACTCAAAAATGTTATCCGAGCTAGGAGTTAGGTCCAAAACGTGTGTTTTGGACCTAGAGTAACGTGGAACCGACACGAAGCATCGGACTTTATTTTTTTCAGCTTCTTACCTCACGAACCCTTAAGAAATGGTAAAAAACGTATTTAGGCGAAAGAATGACTCAAAAATGTTATCCGAGCTAGGAGTTAGGCCCAAAACACGTTTTGGGCCTAGAGCAACGTGGAACTGACGCGAAAAATCGGACTTCAATTTTCTCAGCTTCTGACCTCACAAACCCTTTAGAAATGGTAAAAAAACGCATTTAGGCGAAAGAATGACTCAAAAACGTTATACGAGCTAGGAGTTAGGTCCCAAACAAGTTTTGGGCCCAAAGCAACGTGGAACAGACGCGAAAAATAGGACTTCAATTTTTTCAGCTTTTGACCTCACGAACCCTTTAGATATGGTACAAAAACACATTTAGGAGAAAGAAATACTCAAAAATGTTATCCGAGCTAGGAGTTAGGCCCAAAAACCTATTGGGCCCAGAGAAAACGTGGAACCGAAGCGAAAAATCGGACTTAAATTTTTTCGGCTTCTGACCTCCTGAACCCTTTAGAAATGGTAAAAAAAGCATTTAGGTGAAAGAATGACTCAAAAGTGGAACCGACGCGAAAAATCGAACTTCAATTTTTTCAGCTTCCGACCTCACAAAACCTATTTAAATGGTAAAAAAACACATTTACGCGAAAGAATGACTCAAAAATGTTATCCGAGCTAGGAGTTAGGCCCAAAAACGTTTTGTGCCCAGAGCAACGTGGAACCGCCACGAAAAATCGGACTTCAATTTTTTCGGCTTCTGACCTCCTGAACCCTTTAGAAATGGTATAAAAACGCATTTAGGTGAAAGAATGACTCAAAAATGTTATCCGAGCTAGGAGTTAGGCCCAAAACACGTTTTAGGCCCAGAGTAACGTGGAACCGACGCGAAAAATCGGACTTTAATTTTTTCAGCTTCTGACCTCACGAACCCTTTGGAAATGGTATAAAAACGCATTTAGGCGAAAGAATGAATCAAAAATGTTATCCGAGCTAGGAGTTAGGCCCAAAACACGTTTTCGGCCTAGAGAAACGTGGAACCGCCGCGAAAAATCGGACTTCAATTTTATCAGCTTCTGACCTCAGGAACCCTTTAGAAATGGTTTAAAAACGCATTTAGGCGAAAGAATGACTCAAAAATGTTATCCGAGCTAGGAGTTAGGCCCAAAAACGTTTTGGGCCCAAAGCAACGTGGAACCGCCGCGAAAAATCGAACTTCAACTTTTTCAGCTTCTGACCTCACGAACCCTTTAGAAATGGTATAAAAACGCATTTAGGCGAAAGAATGAATCAAAAATGTTATCCGAGCTAGGAGTTAGGCCCAAAAACGTTTTCGGCCTAGAGAAACGTGGAGCCGACGCGAAAAATCGAACTTCAATTTTTTCAGCTTTTGACCTCACGAACCCTTTAGAAATGGTAAAAAAACGCATGTAGGCGAAAGAATGACTCAACTATGTTATCCGAGCTAGGAGTGAGGGCCAAAACACGTTTTGGGCCCAGAGCAACGTGGAACCGACGCAAAAATGGGACTTCAATTTTTTCAGCTTCTGACCTCACGAACCCTTTAGATATGGTAAAAAACACATTTAGGCGAAAGAATGACTCAAAAATGTTATCCGAGCTAGGAGTTAGGCCCAAGAACATTTTGGGCCTAAAGCAACGTGCAACCGATGCCTAAAATCGGACTTCAATTTTTTCGGCTTCTGACCTCTTGAACCCTTTAGAAATGGTAAAAAAACGCATTTAGGTGAAAGAATGGCTCAAAAATGTTACCCGAGCTAGGAGTTAGGCCCAAAACGTTCAGAGCAACGTGGTACTCACGCGAAAAATCGAACTTCAATTTTTTCAGCTTCTGACCTCACGAAACCTTTTTAAATGGTCAAAAAACACATTTAGGTGAAAGAATGACTCAAAAATGTTATCCGAGCAAGGAGTTAGGCCCAAAAACGTTTTGGGCCCAGAGCAACGTGGAACCGCCGCGAAAAATCGGACTTCAATTTTTTCTTCTTCTGACCTCCTGAACCCTTTAGATATGGTAAAAAAACGCATTTAGGTGAAAGAATGACTCAAAAATGTTATCCGAGCTAGGAGTTAGGCCCAAAACGTGTGTTTTGGGCCTAGAGTAACGTGGAACCGACGCGAAACATCGGACTTTAATTTTTTCAGCTTCTTACCTCACGAACCCTTAAGAAATGGTAAAAAAACGTATTTAGGCGAAAGAATGACTCAAAAATGTTATCCGAGCTAGGAGTTAGGCCCAAAACACGTTTTGGCCCTAGAGCAACGTGGAACCGACGCGAAAAATCGGACTTCAATTTTCTCAACTTCTGACCTCACGAACCCTTTAGAAATGGTAAAAAAACGCATTTAGGCGAAAGAATGACTCAAAAACGTTATACGAGCTAGGAGTTAGGCCCCAAACAAGTTTTGGGCCCAGAGCAACGTGGAACCGACGCGAAAAATCGGACTTCAATTTTTTCAGCTTCTGACCTCACGAACCCTTTAGAAATGGTAAAAAAACGCATTTAGGCGAAAGAATGACTCAAAAACGTTATACGAGCTAGGAGTTAGGCCCCAAACAAGTTTTGGGCCCAGAACCAACGTGGAACCGACGCGAAAAATCGGACTTCAATTTTTTCGGCTTCGACCTCACGAACCCTTTAGAAATGGTATAAAAACGCATTTAGGCGAAAGAATGACTCAAAAACGTTATACGAGCTAGGAGTTAGGCCCCAAACAAGTTTTGGGCCCAGAGCAACGTGGAACCGACACGAAAAATAGGACTTCAATTTTTTCAGCTTCTGACCTCACGAACCCTTTTGAAATGGTATAAAAACGCATTTAGGCGAAAGAATGACTCAAAAATGTTATCCGAGCTAGGAGTTAGGCAAAAAACACGTTTTGGGCCCAGAGCAACGTGGAACCGACGCGAAAAATCGAACTTCAATTTTCTCAGCTTCTGACCTCACGAACCCTTTAGAAATGGTAAAAAAACGTTGTACGAGCAAGGAGTTAGGCCCAAAAACACGTTTTGGGCCCGGAGCAACGTGGACAGACGCGAAAAATCGGACTTCAATTTTTTCTTCGACCTCACGAACCCTTTAGAAATGGTATAAAAACGAATTTAGGCGAAAGAATGAATAAAAAATGTTACCCGAGCTAGGAGTTAGGCAAAAAACAAGTTTTCGGCCTTGAGAAACGTGAAACCGACGCGAAAAATCGGACTTCAATTTTTTCAGCTTCTGACCTCTCGAAACCTTTTTAAATGGTCAAAAAACACATTTAGGTGAAAGAATGACTCAAAAATGTTATCCGAGCTAGGAGTTAGGCCCAAAAACGTTTTGGGCCCAGAGCAACGTGGAACCGCCGCGAAAAATCGGACTTCAATTTTTTCTTCTTCTGACCTCCTGAACCCTTTAGATATGGTAAAAAACGCATTTAGGTGAAAGAATGACTCAAAAATGTTATCCGAGCTAGGAGTTAGGCCCAAAACGTGTGTTTTGGGCCTAGAGTAACGTGGAACCGACGCGAAACATCGGACTTTAATTTTTTCAGCTTCTTACCTCACGAACCCTTAAGAAATGGTAAAAAAACGTATTTAGGCGAAATAATGACTCAAAAATGTTATCCGAGCTAGGAGTTAGGCCCAAAAAACGTTTTTGACCTTGAGAAACGTGGAGCCGACGCAAAAAATCGAACTTCAATTTTTTCAGCTTTTGACCTCACGAACCCTTTAGAAATGGTAAAAAAACGCATGTAGCCGAAAGAATGACTCAACTAAGTTATCCGAGCTAGGAGTGAGGGCCAAAACACGTTTTGGGCCTAGAGCAACGTGGAACCGACGCAAAAATGGGACTTCAATTTTTTCAGCTTCTGACCTCACGAACCCTTTAGATATGGTAAAAAACACATTTAGGCGAAAGAATGACTCAAAAATGTTATCCGAGCTAAGAGTTAGGCCCAAGAACGTTTTGGGCCTAAAGCAACGTGGAACCGATGCCTAAAATCGGACTTCAATTTTTTCGGCTTCTGACCTCTTGAACCCTTTAGAAATGGTAAAAAAACGCATTTAGGTGAAAGAATGGCAAAAAAATGTTTCCTGAGCTAGGAGTTAGGCCCAAAACGTTCAGAGAAACGTGGTACTCACGCGAAAAATCGAACTTCAATTTTTTCAGCTTCTGACCTCACGAAACCTTTTTAAATGGTCAAAAAACACATTTAGGTGAAAGAATGACTCAAAAATGTTATCCGAGCAAGGAGTTAGGCCCAAAAACGTTTTGGGCCCAGAGCAACGTGGAACCGCCTCGAAAAATCGGACTTCAATTTTTTCTTCTTCTGACCTCCTGAACCCTTTAGATATGGTAAAAAACGCGTTTAGGTGAAAGAATGACTCAAAAATGTTATCCGAGCTAGGAGTTAGGCCCAAAACACAAGTAACGTGGAACCGACGCGAAACATCGGACTTTAATTTTTTCAGCTTCTAACATCACGAACCCTTAAGAAATGGTAAAATAACGTATTTAGGCGAAAGAATGACTCAAAAATATTATCCGAGCTAGGAGTTAGGCCCAAAACACGTTTTGGGCCAAGAGCAACGTGGAACCGACGCGAAAAATCGAACTTCAATTTTCTCAGCTTCTGACATCACGAACCCTTTAGAAATGGTAAATAAACGCATTTAGGCGAAAGAATGACTCAAAAACGTTGTACGAGCAAGGAGTTAGGCCCCAAACAAGTTTTGGGCCTAGAGCAACGTGGAACAGACGCGAAAAATCGGACTTCAATTTTTTCAGCTTCTGACCTCACGAACCCTTTAGAAATGGTATAAAAACGCATTTAGGCGAAAGAATGAATCAAAAATGTTACCCGAGCTAGGAGTTAGGCAAAAAATACGTTATCGGCCTAAAGAAACGTGAAACCGACGCGAAAAATCGGACTTCAATTTTTTCAGCTTCTGACCTCTCGAAACCTTTTTAAATGGTCAAAAAACACATTTAGGTGAAAGAATGACTCAAAAATGTTATCCGAGCAAGGAGTTAAGCCCAAAAACGTTTTGGGCCCAGAGCAACGTGGAACCGCCTCGAAAAATCGGACTTCAATTTTTTCTTCTTCTGACCTCCTGAAACCTTTAGATATGGTAAAAAACGCGTTTAGCTGAAAGAATGACTCAAAAATGTTATCCGAGCTAGGAGTTAGTCCTAAAACACAAGTAACGTGGAACCGACGCGAAACATCGGACTTTAATTTTTTCAGCTTCTAACATCACGAACCCTTAAGAAATGGTAAAATAACGTATTTAGGCGAAAGAATGACTCAAAAATATTATCCGAGCTAGGAGTTAGGCCCAAAACACGTTTTGGGCCAAGAGCAACGTGGAACCGACGCGAAAAATCGGACTTCAATTTTCTCAGCTTCTGACCTCACGAACCCTTTAGAAATGGTAAAAAAACGCATTTAGGCGAAAGAATGACTCAAAAACGTTATACGAGCAAGGAGTTAGGCCCCAAACAAGTTTTGGGCCCAGAGCAACGTGGAACCGACGCGAAAAATCGGACTTCAATTTTTTCAGCTTCTGACCTCACGAACCCTTTAGAAATGGTATAAAAACGCATTTAGGCGAAAGAATGAATCAAAAATGTTACCCGAGCTAGGAGTTAGGCAAAAAACACGTTTTCGGCCTAGAGAAACGTGAAACCGACGCGAAAAATCGGACTTCAATTTTTTCAGCTTTTGACCTCACGAACCCTTTAGAAATGGTAAAAAAATGCATTTAGGCGAAAGAATGACTCAACAATGTTATCCGAGCTAGGAGTTAGTCCCAAAACACGTTTTGGGCCCAGAGCAACGTGGAACCGACGCAAAAATCGGATTTCAATTTTTTCAGCTTCTGACCTCACGAACCCTTTAGATATGGTAAAAAAACACATTTAGGCGAAAGAAATACTCAAAAATGTTATCCGAGCTAGGAGTTAGGCCCAAAAACCTTTTGGGCCCAGAGCAACGTGGAACCTACGCGAAAAATCGGACTTAAATTTTTTCGGCTTCTGACCTCCTGAACCCTTTAGAAATGGTAAAAAAACGCATTTAGGTGAAAGAATGACTCAAAAGTGTTATCCGAACTAGGAGTTAGGCCCAAAACACGTTTTGGGCCCAGAGCAACATGGAACCGACGCGAAAAATCGAACTTCAATTTTTTCAGCTTCTGACCTCACAAAACCTATTTAAATGGTAAAAAAACACATTTACGCGAAAGAATGACTCAAAAATGTTATCCGAGCTAGGAGTTAGGCCCAAAAACGTTTTGGGCCCAAAGCAACGTGGAACCGCCGCGAAAAACCGAACTTCAACTTTTTCAGCTTCTGACCTCACGAACCCTTTAGAAATGGTATAAAAACGCATTTAGGCGAAAAAAATGAATCAAAATATTATCCGAGCTAGGAGTTAGGCCTAAAAAACGTTTTCGGCCTAGAGAAACGTGGATTCGACGCGAAAAATCGAACTTCAATTTTTTCAGCTTTTGACCTCACGAACCCTTTAGAAATGGTAAAAAAACGCATTTAGGTGAAAGAATGGCTCAAAAATGTTACCCGAGCTAGGAGTTAGGCCCAAAACGTTCAGAGCAACGTGGTACGCACGCGAAAAATCGAACTTCAATTTTTTCAGCTTCTGACCTCACGAAACCTTTTTAAATGGTCAAAAAACACATTTAGGTGAAAGAATGACTCAAAAATGTTATCCGAGCTAGGAGTTAGGCCCAAAAACGTTTTGGGCCCAAAGCAACGTGGAACAGCCGCGAAAAATCGGACTTCAAGTTTTTCTTCTTCTGACCTCCTGAACCCTTTAGATATGGTAAAAAACGCATTTAGGTGAAAGAATGACTCAAAAATGTTATCCGAGCTAGGAGTTAGGCCCAAAACACGTTTTGGGCCCAGAGCAACGTGGAACCGACGCGAAAAATCGGACTTCAATTTTTTCAGCTTCTGACCTCACGAACCCTTTAGAAATGGTAAAAAAACGCATTTAGGCGAAAGAATGACTCAAAAACGTTATACGAGCTAGGAGTTAGGCCCCAAACAAGTTTTGGGCCCAGAGCAACGTGGAACCGACGCGAAAAATCGGACTTCAATTTTTTCTGCTTCTGACCTCACGAACCCATTAGAAATGGTATAAAAACGCATTTAGGCGAAAGAATGAATCAAAAATGTTATCCGAGCTAGGAGTTAGTCCCAAAACACGTTTTGGGCCCAGAGCAACGTGGAACCAACGCAAAAATCGAATTTCAATTTTTTAAGCTTCTGACCTCACGAACCCTTTAGATATGGTAAAAAAATGTTATCCGAGCTAGGAGTTAGGCCCAAAAACCTTTTGGGCCCAGAGCAACGTGGAACCGACGCGAAAAATCGGACTTAAATTTTTTCGGCTTCTGACCTCCTGAACCCTTTAGAAATGGTAAAAAAACGCATTTAGGTGAAAGAATGACTCAAAAGTGTTATCCGAACTAGGAGTTAGGGCCAAAACACGTTTTGGGCCCAGAGCAACATGGAACCGACGCAAAAAATCGAACTTCAATTTTTTCAGCTTCTGACCTCACAAATCTTTTTAAATGGTAAAAAAACACATTTACGCGAAAGAATGACTCAAAAATGTTATCCGAGCTAGGAGTTAGGCCCAAAAACGTTTTGTGCCCAGAGCAACGTGGAACCGCCGCGAAAAATCGGACTTCAATTTTTTCGGCTTCTGACCTCCTGAACCCTTTAGAAATGGTATAAAAACGCATTTAGGTGAAAGAATGACTCAAAAATGTTATCCGAGCTAGGAGTTAGGCCCAAAACACGTTTTAGGCCCAGCGTAACGTGGAACCGACGCTAAAAATCGGACTTTAATTTTTTCAGCTTCTAACCTCGCGAACCCTTTGGAAATGGTATAAAAACGCATTTAGGCGAAAGAATGAATCAAAAATGTTATCCGAGCTAGGAGTTAGGCCCAAAACACGTTTTCGGCCTAGAGAAACGTGGAACCGACGCGAAAAATCCGACTTCAATTTTATCAGCTTCTGACCTCAGGAACCCTTTAGAAATGGTTTAAAAACGCATTTAGGCGAAAGAATGACTCAAAAATGTTATCCGAGCTAGGAGTTAGGCCCAAAAACGTTTTGGGCCCAAAGCAACGTGGAACCGCCGTGAAAAATCGGACTTCAATTTTTTCGGCTTCTGACCTCCTGAACCCTTTAGATATGGTAAAAAACGCATTTAGGTGAAAGAATGACTCAAAAATGTTATCCGAGCTAGGAGTTAGGCCCAAAAACGTGTTTTGGGCCTAGAAGTAACGTGGAACCGACGCGAAAAATCGAACTTCAATTTTTCTCGGCTTCGACCTCCACGAACCCTTTAGAAATGGTAAAAAAACGCATTTAGGTGAAAGAATGACTCAAAAAAGTTATACGAGCTAGGAGTTAGGCCCCAAACAAGTTTTGGGCCCAGAGCAACGTGGAACCGACGCGAAAAATCGGACCTCAATTTTTTCTGCATCTGACCTCACGAACCCTTTAGAAATGGTAATAAAAACGCATTTAGGCGAAAGAATGACTCAAAAACGTTATACGAGCTAGGAGTTAGGCCCCAAACAAATTTTGGGACCGAAGCAACGTGGAGGCGACGCGAAAAATCGGACTTCAATTTTTTCTACTTCGACCTCACGAACCCTTTAGAAATGGTATAAAAACGCATTTAGGCGAAAGAATGAATCAAAAATGTTATCCGAGCTAGGAGTTAGGCCCAAAACACGTTTTTGGCCTAGAGAAACGTGGAGCCGACGCGAAAAATCGGACTTCAATTTTTTCAGCTTTTGACCTCACGAACCCTTTAGAAATGGTAAAAAAACGCATTTAGGCGAAAGAATGACTCAACAATGTTATCCGAGCTAGGAGTTAGGGCCAAAACACGTTTTGGGCCCAGAGCAACGTGGAACCGACGCAAAAATCGGACTTCAATTTTTTCAGCTTCTGACCTCACGAACCCTTTAGATATGGTAAAAAAACACATTTAGGCGAAAGAATGACTCAAAAATGTTATCCGAGCTAGGAGTTAGGCCCAAAAACGTTTTGGGCCCTAAAGCAACGTGGAACCGACGCCTAAAATCGGACTTCAATTTTTTCGGCTTCGACCTCTCGAACCCTTTAGAAATGGTAAAAAAACGCATTTAGGTGAAAGAATGACTCAAAAATGTTATCCGAGCTAGGAGTTAGGCCCAAAACACATTTTGGGCCCGTGAGCAACGTGTACGCCGCGAAAAATCGTACTTCAATTTTTTCTTCTTCCGACCTCCCGAACCCTTTAGATATGGTAAAAAAACGCATTTAGGGGAAAGAATGACTCAAAAATGTTATCCGAGCTAGGAGTTAGGCCCAAAAAAACACAAATAACGTGGAACCGACACGAAAAATCGGACTTTAATTTTTCGGCTTCGACCTCTCGAACCCTTTAGAAATGGTATAAAAACGCATTTAGGCGAAAGAATGACTCAAAAACGTTGTACGACCAAGGAGTTAGGCCCCAAAAAAGTTTTGGGCCCAGAGCAACGTGGAACCGACGTGAAAAATCGGGCTTCAATTTTTTCAGCTTCTGACCTCACAAACCCTTTAGAAATGGTATAAAAACGCATTTAGGCGAAAGAATGAATCAAAAATGTTATCCGAGCTAGGAGTTAGGCCCAAAACACGTTTTCGGCCCAGAGCAACGTGGAACCGACGCAAAAATCGGACTTCAATTTTTTCAGCTTCTGACCTCACGAACCCTTTAGAAATGGTAAAAAAACGCATTTAGGCGAAAGAATGACTCAAAAATGTTATCCGAGCTAGGAGTTAGGCCCAAAAACGTTTTGGGCCCCGGAGCAACGTGGAACCGACGCGAAAAATCGGACTTCAATTTTTTCGGCTTCGACCTCCCGAACCCTTTAGAAATGGTAAAAAAACGCATTTAGGCGAAAGAATGACTCAAAAATGTTATCCGAGCTAGGAGTTAGGCCCAAAACACGTTTTGGGCCAAGAGCAACATGGAACCGACGCGAAAAATCGAACTTCAATTTTTTCAGCTTCTGACCTCACAAAACCTTTTTAAATGGTAAAAAAACACATTTAGGCGAAAGAATGACTCAAAAATGTTATCCGAGCTAGGAGTTAGGCCCAAAAACGTTTTGGGCCCAAAGCAACGTGGAACCGATGCCTGAAAATCGGACTTCAATTTTTTCGGCTTCTGACCTCCTGAACCCTTTAGAAATGGTAAAAAAACGCATTTAGGTGAAAGAATGGCTCAAAAATGTTACCCGAGCTAGGAGTTAGGCCCAAAACGTTTCGGAGCAACGTGGTACTCACGCGAAAAATCGAACTTCAATTTTTTCAGCTTCTGACCTCACGAAACGTTTTTAAATGGTCAAAAAACACATTTAGGTGAAAGAATGACTCAAAAATGTTACCCGAGCAAGGAGTTACGCCCAAAAACGTTTTGGGCCCAAAGCAACGTGGAACCGCCGCGAAAAATCAGACTTCAATTTTTTCTACTTCTGACCTCCTGAACCCTTTAGATATGGTAAAAAACGCATTTAGGTGAAAGAATGACTCAAAAATGTTATCCGAGCTAGGAGTTAGGCCCAAAACACGTTTTAGGCCCAGAGTAACGTGGAACCGACGCTAAAAATCGGACTTTAATTTTTTCATCTTCCTAACCACGCGAACCCTTTGGAAATGGTATAAAAACGCATTTACGCGAAAGAATGAATCAAAAATGTTATCTGACCTAGAAGTTAGGCCCAAAATACGTTTTCGGCCTAGAGAAACGTGGAACCGACGCGAAAAATCAGACTTCAATTTTATCAGCTTCTGACGTCAGGAACCCTTTAGAAATGGTTTAAAAACGCATTTAGGTGAAAGAATGACTCAAAAATGTTATCCGAGCTAGGAGTTAGGCCCAAAAACGTTTTGGGCCCAAAGCAACGTGGAGCCGCCGCGAAAAATCGAACTTCAACTTTTTCAGCTTCTGACCTCACGAACCCTTTAGAAATGGGTTAAAAACGCATTTAGGCGAAAAAATGAATCAAAAAACATTTTCGGCCAAGAGAAACGTGGAGACGACGCGAAAAATCGAACTTCAATTTTTTCAGCTTTTGACCTTACGAAATCTTTAGAAATGGTAAAAAAACGCATGTAGGCGAAAGAATGACTCAACTATGTTATCCGAGCTAGGAGTGAGGGCCAAAACACGTTTTGGACCCAGAGCAACGTGGAACCGACGCAAAAATGGGACTTCAATTTTTTCAGCTTCTGACCTCACGAACCCTTTAGATATGGTAAAAAACACATTTAGGCGAAAGAATGACTCAAAAATGTTATCCGAGCTAGGAGTTAGGCCCAAAAACGTTTTGGGCCGAGAGCAACGTGGAACCGCAGCGAAAAATCGGACTTTAATTTTTTCTTCTTCTGACCTCCTGAACCCTTTATATATGGTAAAAAACACATTTAGGTGAAAGAATGACTCAAAAATGTAATCCGAGTTAGGAGTTAGGCCCAAAACGTGTGTTTTGGGCCAAGAGTAACGTGGAACCGACGCGAAACATCGGACTTTAATTTTTTCAGCTTCTTACCTCACGAACCCTTAAGAAATGGTAAAAAAACGTTTTTAGGCGAAAGAATGACTCAAAAATGTTATCCGAGCTAGGAGTTAGGCCCAAAACACGTTTTGGGCCCTGAGCAACGTGGAACCGACACGAAAAATCGGACTTCAATTTTCTCAGCTTCTGACCTCACGAACCCTTTAGAAATGGTAAAAAAACGCATTTAGGCGAAAGAATGACTCAAAAACGTTATACGAGCTAGGAGTTAGGCCCCAAACAAGTTTTGGGCCCAGAGCAACGTGGAACCGACGCGAAAAATCGGACTTCAATTTTTTCTGCTTCTGACCTCACGAACCCTTTAGAAATGGTATAAAAACGCATTTAGGCGAAAGAATGACTCAAAAACGTTATACGAGTTAGGAGTTAGGCCCCAAACAAGTTTTGGGCCTAGAGCAACGTGGAATCGAAGCGAAAAATCGGAATTCAAAATTTTCAACTTCTGACCTCACGAACCCTTTAGAAATGGTATAAAAACGCATTTAGGCGAAAGAATGAATCAAAAATGTTATCCGAGCTAGGAGTTAGGCCCAAAAACGTTTTTGGCCTAGAGAAACGTGGAGCCGACGCGAAAAATCGAACTTCAATTTTTTCAGCTTTTGACCTCACGAACCCTTTAGAAATGGGGGAAAAAACGCATGTAGCCGAAAGAATGACTCAACTATGTTATCCGAGCTAGGAGTGAGGGCCAAAACACGTTTTGGGCCCAGAGCAACGTGGAACCGACGCAAAAATGGGACTTCAATTTTTTCAGCTTCTGACCTCACGAACCCTTTAGATATGGTAAAAAACACATTTAGGCGAAAGAATGACTCAAAAATGTTATCCGAGCTAGGAGTTAGGCCCAAGAACGTTTTGGGCCTAAAGCAACGTGGAACCGATGCCTAAAATCGGACTTCAATTTTTTCGGCTTCTGACCTCTTGAACCCTTTAGAAATGGTAAAAAAACGCATTTAGGTGAAAGAATGGCTCAAAAATGTTACCCGAGCTAGGAGTTAGGCCCAAAACGTTCAGAGCAACGTGGTACTCACACGAAAAATCGAACTTCAATTTTTTCAGCTTCTGACCTCACGAAACCTTTTTAAATGGTCAAAAAACACATTTAGGTGAAAGAATGACTCAAAAATGTTATCCGAGCAAGGAGTTAAGCCAAAGGTTTTGGGCCCAAAAACGTTTTGGGCCCCAAAGCAACGTGGAACCGCCGCGAAAAATCGGACTTCAATTTTTTCTTCTTCTGACCTCCTGAACCCTTTAGATATGGTAAAAAACGCGTTTAGGTGAAAGAATGACTCAAAAATGTTATCCGAGCTAGGAGTTAGGCCCAAAACACAAGTAACGTGGAACCGACGCGAAACATCGGACTTTAATTTTTTCAGCTTCTTACATCACGAACCCTTAAGAAATGGTAAAAAAACGTATTTAGGCGAAAGAATGACTCAAAAATGTTATCCGAGCTAGGAGTTAGGCCCAAAACACGTTTTGGGCCCGGAGCAACGTGGAACCGACGCGAAAAATCGAACTTCAATTTTCTCAGCTTCTGACCTCACGAACCCTTTAGAAATGGTAAAAAAACGCATTTAGGCGAAAGAATGACTCAAAAACGTTGTACGAGCAAGGAGTTAGGCCCCAAACAAGTTTTGGGCCCAGAGCAACGTGGAACCGACGCGAAAAATCGGACTTCAATTTTTTCAGCTTCTGACCTCACAAAACCTATTTAAATGGTAAAAAAACACATTTACGCGAAAGAATGACTCAAAAATGTTATCCGAGCTAGGAGTTAGGCCCAAAAACGTTTTGTGCCCAGAAGCAACGTGGAACGACGCGAAAAATCGGACTTCAATTTTTTCGGCTTTCGACCTCCTGAACCCTTTAGAAATGGTATAAAAACGCATTTAGGTGAAAGAATGACTCAAAAATGATATCCGAGCTAGGAGTTAGGCCCAAAACACGTTCTAGGTCCAGCGTAACGTGGAACCGACGCGAAAAATAGGACTTTAATTTTTTCAGCTTCTGACCTCATGAACCCTTTGGTAATGGTATAAAAACGCATTTACGCGAAAGAATGAATCAAAAATGTTATCCGAGCTAGGAGTTAGGCCACAAACACGTTTTCGGCCTAGAGAAACGTGGAACCGACGCGAAAAATCGGACTTCAATTTTATCTGCTTCTGACGTCAGGAACCCTTTAGAAATGGTTTAAAAACGCATTTAGGCGAAAGAATGACTCAAAAATGTTATCCGAGCTAGGAGTTAGGCCCAAAAACGTTTTGGGCCCAAAGCAACTTGGAACCGCCGCGAAAAATCGAACTTCAACTTTTTCAGCTTCTGACCTCACGAACCCTTTAGAAATGGTATAAAAACGCATTTAGGCGAAAAAATGAATCAAAAATGTTATCCGAGCTAGGAGTTAGGCCCAAAAAACGTTTTCGGCCTAGAGAAACGTGGAGCCGACGCGAAAAATCGAACTTCAATTTTTTCAGCTTTTGACCTCACGAACCCTTTAGAAATGGTAAAAAAACGCATTTAGGTGAAAGAATGGCTCAAAAATGTTACCCGAGCTAGGAGTTAGGCCCAAAACACGTTTCGGCCCTAGCAACGTGGTACCCACGCGAAAAATCGAACTTCAATTTTTTCAGCTTCTGACCTCACGAAACCTTTTTAAATGGTCAAAAAACACATTTAGGTGAAAGAATGACTCAAAAATGTTATCCGAGCAAGGAGTTGGGCCCAAAAACGTTTTGGGCCTAGAGTAACGTGGAACCGACGCGAATCATCGGACTTTAATTTTTTCGGCTTCTGACCTCCTGAACCCTTAAGAAATGGTAAAAAAAACGCATTTAGGTGAAAGAATGACTCAAAAGTGTTATCCGAACAAAGAGTTAGGCCCAAAACGTGTTTTGGGCCCAGAGCAACATGGAACCGACGCGAAAAATCGAACTTCAATTTTTTCAGCTTCTGACCTCACAAAAACTATTTAAATGGTAAAAAAACACATTTACGCGAAAGAATGACTCAAAAATGTTATCCGAGTTAGGAGTTAGGCCCAAAAACGTTTTGTGCCCAGCGCAACGTGGAACCGCCGCGAAAAATCGGACTTCAATTTTTTCGGCTTCTGACCTCCTGAACCCTTTAGAAATGGTATAAAAACGCATTTAGGTGAAAGAATGACTCAAAAATGTTATCCGAGCTAGGAGTTAGGCCCAAAAGACGTTTTAGGCCCAGCGTAACGTGGAACCGACACTAAAAATCGGACTTTAATTTTTTCAGCTTCTAACCACGCGAACCCTTTGGAAATGGTATAAAAACGCATTTACGCAAAAGAATGAATCAAAAATGTTATCTGACCTAGGAGTTAGGCCCAAAACACGTTTTCGGCCTAGAAGAAACGTGGAACCGACGCGAAAAATCGGACTTCAATTTTTTCGCCTTCGACCTCGCGAACCCTTTAGAAATGGTTTAAAAACGCATTTAGGTGAAAGAATGACTCAAAAATGTTATCCGACCTAGGAGTTAGGCCCAAAAACGTTTTGGGCCCAAAGCAACGTGGAGCCGCCGCGAAAAATCGAACTTCAACTTTTTCAGCTTCTGACCTCACGAACCCTTTAGAAATGGGTTAAAAACGCATTTAGGCGAAAAAATGAATCAAAAAACATTTTCGGCCAAGAGAAACGTGGAGACCGACGCGAAAAATCGGACTTCAATTTTTTCGACTTTTGACCTCACGAACCCTTTAGAAATGGTAAAAAAACGCATGTAGGCGAAAGAATGACTCAACTATGTTATCCGAGCTAGGAGTGAGGGCCAAAACACGTTTTGGACCCAGAGCAACGCGGAACCGACGCAAAAAATGGGAGTTCAATTTTTTCGAGCTTTCGACCTCACGAACCCTTTAGATATGGTAAAAAACACATTTAGGCGAAAAAATGACTCAAAAATGTTATCCGAGCTAGGAGTTAGGCCCAAAAACGTTTTGGGCCGAGAGCAACGTGGAACCGCAGCGAAAAATCGGACTTTAATTTTTTCTTCTTCTGACCTCCTGAACCCTTTATATATGGTAAAAAACGCATTTAGGTGAAAGAATGACTCAAAAATGTTATCCGAGCTAGGAGTTAGGCCCAAAACGTGGGTTTTGGGCCAAGAGTAACGTGGGAACCGACGCGAAACATCGGAGTTTAATTTTTTCAGCTTCTTTCCTCACGAACCCTTTAGAAATGGTAAAAAAACGCATTTAGGCGAAAGAATGACTCAAAAATGTTATCCGAGCTAGGAGTTAGGCCCAAAACACGTTTTGGGCCCTGAGCAACGTGGAACCGACACGAAAAATCGGACTTCAATTTTTTTCGACTTTCGACCTCACGAACCCTTTAGAAATGGTAAAAAAAACGCATTTAGGCGAAAGAATGACTCAAAAACGTTATACGAGCTAGGAGTTAGGCCCCAAACAAGTTTTGGGCCCAGAGCAACGTGGAACCGACGCGAAAAATCGGACTTCAATTTTTTCTGCTTCTGACCTCACGAACCCTTTAGAAATGATATAAAAACGCATTTAGGTGAAAGAATGACTCAAAAACGTTATACGAGCTAGGAGTTAGGCCCCAAACAAGTTTTGGGCCCAGAGCAACGTGGAACCGACGCGAAAAATCGGACTTCAATTTTTTTCGGCTTCGACCTCACGAACCCTTTAGAAATGGTATAAAAACGCATTTAGGCGAAAGAATGAATCAAAAATGTTATCCGAGCTAGGAGTTAGGCCCAAAAAACGTTTTTGGCCTAGAGAAACGTGGAGCCGACGCGAAAAATCGAACTTCAATTTTTTCAGCTTTTGACCTCACGAACCCTTTAGAAATGGTAAAAAAACGCATGTAGCCGAAAGAATGACTCAACTATGTTATCCGAGCTAGGAGTGAGGGCCAAAACACGTTTTGGGCCCAGAGCAACGTGGAACCGACGCAAAAATGGGACTTCAATTTTTTCAGCTTCTGACCTCACGAACCCTTTAGATATGGTAAAAAACACATTTAGGCGAAAGAATGACTCCAAAATGTTATCCGAGCTAGGAGTTAGGCCCAAGAACGTTTTGGGCCTAAAGCAACGTGGAACCGATGCCTAAAATCGGACTTCAATTTTTTCGGCTTCTGACCTCTTGAACCCTTTAGAAATGGTAAAAAACGCATTTAGGTGAAAGAATGGCTCAAAAATGTTACCCGAGCTAGGAGTTAGGCCCAAAACGTTCAGAGCAACGTGGTACTCACGCGAAAAATCGAACTTCAATTTTTTCAGCTTCTGACCTCACGAAACCTTTTTAAATGGTCAAAAAACACATTTAGGTGAAAGAATGACTCAAAAATGTTATCCGAGCAAGGAGATAAGCCCAAAAACGTTTGGGCCCAAAAACGTTTTGGGCCCAAAGCAACGTGGAACCGCCGCGAAAAATCGGACTTCAATTTTTTCTTCTTCTGACCTCCTGAACCCTTTAGATATGGTAAAAAACGCGTTTAGGTGAAAGAATGACTCAAAAATGTTATCCGAGCTAGGAGTTAGGCCCAAAACACGTTTTAGGAGTAACGTGGAACCGACGCGAAACATCGGACTTTAATTTTTTCAGCTTCTTACATCACGAACCCTTTAGAAATGGTAAAAAAACGCATTTAGGCGAAAGAATGACTCAAAAATGTTATCCGAGCTAGGAGTTAGGCCCAAAACGTGGCCCGGAGCAACGTGGAACCGACGCGAAAAATCGAACTTCAATTTTATCAGCCTTCGACCTCACGAACCCTTTAGAAATGGTAAAAAACGCATTTAGGCAAAAGAATGACTCAAAAACGTTATACGAGCAAGGAGTTAGGCCCCAAACAAGTTTTGGGCCCAGAGCAACGTGGAACCGACGCGAAAAATCGAACTTCAATTTTTTCAGCTTCTGACCTCACAAAACCTATTTAAATGGTAAAAAAACACATTTACGCGAAAGAATGACTCAAAAATGTTATCCGAGCTAGGAGTTAGGCCCAAAAACGTTTTGTGCCCAGAGCAACGTGGAACAGCCGCGAAAAATCGGACTTCAATTTTTTCGGCTTCTGACCTCCTGAACCCTTTAGAAATGGTATAAAAACGCATTTAGGTGAAAGAATGACTCAAAAATGTTATCCGAGCTAGGAGTTAGGCCCAAAACACGTTTTAGGCCCAGCGTAACGTGGAACCGACGCGAAAAATAGGACTTTAATTTTTTCAGCTTCTGACCTCATGAACCCTTTGGTAATGGTATAAAAACGCATTTACGCGAAAGAATGAATCAAAAATGTTATCCGAGCTAGGAGTTAGGCCACAAACACGTTTTCGGCCTAGAGAAACGTGGAACCGACGCGAAAAATCGGACTTCAATTTTATCTGCTTCTGACGTCAGGAACCCTTTAGAAATGGTTTAAAAACGCATTTAGGCGAAAGAATGACTCAAAAATGTTAACCGAGCTAGGAGTTAGGCCCAAAAACGTTTTGGGCCCAAAACGACTGGGAACCGCCGAAAAATCGAACTTCAACTTTTTCCGCTTCTGACCTCACGAACCCTTTAGAAATGGTATAAAAACGCATTTAGGCGAAAAAATGAATCAAAAATATTATCCGAGCTAGGAGTTAGGCCCAAAAAACGTTTTCGGCCTAGAGAAACGTGGAGCCGACGCGAAAAATCGAACTTCAATTTTTTCAGCTTTTGACCTCACGAACCCTTTAGAAATGGTAAAAAAACGCATTTAGGTGAAAGAATGGCTCAAAAATGTTACCCGAGCTAGGAGTTAGGCCCAAAACGTTCAGAGCAACGTGGTACTCACGCGAAAAATCGAACTTCAATTTTTTCAGCTTCTGACCTCACGAAACCTTTTTAAATGGTCAAAAAACACATTTAGGTGAAAGAATGACTCAAAAATGTTATCCGAGCAAGGAGTTGGGCCCAAAAACGTTTTGGGCCCAGAGCAACGTGGAACCGCCGCGAAAAATCGGACTTCAATTTTTTCTTCTTCTGACCTCCTGAACCCTTTAGATATGGTAAAAAACGCATTTAGGTGAAAGAATGACTCAAAAATGTTATCCGAGCTAGGAGTTAGGCCCAAAACGTGTGTTTTGGGCCTGAAAGTAACGTGGGGCAAACGAGAAACATTCGACTTCAATTTTTCGGCTTCGACCTCACGAACCCTTTAGAAATGGTAAAAAAACGCATTTAGGTGAAAGAATGACTCAAAAACGAGATACGAGCTAGGAGTTAGGCCCCAAACAAGTTTTAGGCCCAGAGCAACGTGGAACCGACGCGAAAAATCGGACATCAATTTTTTCTGCTTCTGACCTCACGAACCCTTTAGAAATGATATAAAAACGCATTTAGGTGAAAGAATGACTCAAAAACGTTATACGAGCTAGGACTTAGGCCCCAAACAAATTTTGGGCCCAGAGCAACGTGGAACCGACGCGAAAAATCGGACTTCAATTTTTTCAGCTTTTGACCTCAAGAACCCTTTAGAAATGGTAAAAAAACGCATGTAGCCGAAATAATGACTCAACTATGTTATCCGAGCTAGGAGTGATGGCCAAAACACGTTTTGGGCCTAGAGCAACGTGGAAACGACGCAAAAATGAGACTTCAATTTTTTCAGCTTCTGACCTCACGAACCCTTTAGATATGGTAAAAAACACATTTAGGCGAAAGAATGACTCAAAAATGTTATCCGAGCTAGGAGTTAGGCCCAAGAACGTTTTGGGCCTAAAGCAACGTGGAACCGATGCCTAAAATTAGACTTCAAATTTTTCGGGTTCTGACCTCTTGAACCCTTTAGAAATGGTAAAAAACGCATTTAGGTGAAAGAATGGCTCAAAAATGCTACCCGAGCTAGGAGTTAGGCCCAAAACGTTTCGGAGCAACGTGGTACTCACGCGCGAAAAATCGAACTTCAATTTTTTCGGCTTCCGACCTCACGAAACCTTTTTAAATGGTCAAAAAACACATTTAGGTGAAAGAATGACTCAAAAATGTTATCCAGAGCAAGGAGTTAGGCCCAAAACACGTTTTGGGCCTAAAGCAACTGGAACCGACGCGAAAAATCGTACTTCAATTTTTTTCTTCTTCGACCTCCCCGAACCCTTTAGATATGGTAAAAAACGCGTTTAGGTGAAAGAATGAATCAAAAATATTATCCGAGCTAGGAGTTAGGCCCAAAACACAAATAACGTGGAACCGACACGAAACATCGGACTTTAATTTTCTCAGCTTCTGACCTCATGAACCCTTTAGAAATGGTAAAAAAACGCATTTAGGCGAAAGAATGACTCAAAAACGTTATACGAGCTAGGAGTTAGGCCCCAAACAAGTTTTGGGCCCGGAGCAACGTGGAGCAACGCGAAAAATCGGGCTTCAATTTTTTCAGCTTCTGACCTCACGAACCCTTTAGAAAATGTATTAAAACGCATTTAGGAGAAAGAATGAATCAAAAATGTTACGCGAGCTAGGAGTTAGGCAAAAAACACGTTTTCGGTCTAGAGAAACGTGAAACCGACGCGAAAAACCGGACTTCAATTTTTTCAGCTTTTGACCTCACGAACCCTTTAGAAATGGTAAAAAAATGCATTTAGGCGAAAGAATGACTCAACAATGTTATCCGAGCTAGGAGTTAGTCCCAAAACACGTTTTTGACCCAGAGCAACGTGGAACCGACGCAAAAATCGGATTTCAATTTTTTCAGCTTCTGACCTCACGAACCCTTTAGATATGGTAAAAAAACACATTTAGGCGAAAGAATAACTCAAAAATGTTATCCGAGCTAGGAGTTAGGCCCAAAAACCTTTTGGGCCCAGAGCAACGTGGAACCGACGCGAAAAATCGGACTTAAATTTTTTCGGCTTCTGACCTCCTGAACCCTTTAGAAATGGTAAAAAAAACGCATTTAGGGGAAAGAATGACTCAAAAGTGTTATACGAACTAGGAGTTAGGCCCAAAACACGTTTTGGGCCCAGAGCAACATGGAACCGACGCGAAAAACCTTATTTTTTTTTCCCCCCCCCCCCCCCTTTAAATGGTAAAAAAACACATTTACGGGAAAGAATGACTCAAAAATGTTATCCGAGCAAGGAGTTAGGCCCAAAAACGTTTTGGGCCCGGAGCAACGTGGAACCGCTCGAAAAATCGTACTTCAATTTTTTTCTTCTTCGACCTCCTGAACCCTTTAGATATGGTAAAAAACGCGTTTAGGGGAAAGAATGAATCAAAAATATTATCCGAGCTAGGAGTTAGGCCCAAAACACAAATAACGTGGAACCGACACGAAACATCGGACTTTAATTTTCTCAGCTTCTGACCTCTCGAACCCTTTAGAAATGGTAAAAAAAACGCATTTATGCGAAAAAATGACTCAAAAACGTTGTACGAGCAAGGAGTTAGGCCCCAAACAAGTTTTGGGCCCAGAGCAACGTGGAACCGAGCCGCGAAAAATCGGGCTTCAATTTTTTCGACTTCCGACCTCACAAACCCTTTAGAAAAGGTATTAAAACGCATTTAGGCGAAAGAATGAATCAAAAATGTTACCCGAGCTAGGAGTTAGGCAAAAAACACGTTTTCGGCCCAGAGCAACGTGGAACCGACGCAAAAATCGGATTTCAATTTTTTCAGCTTCTGACCTCACGAACCCTTTAGATATGGTAAAAAAACACATTTAGGCGAAAGAATAACTCAAAAATGTTATCCGAGCTAGGAGTTAGGCCCAAAAACCTTTTGGGCCCAGAGCAACGTTGAACCGACGCGAAAAATCGGACTTAAATTTTTTCGGCTTCTGACCTCCTGAACCCTTTAGAAATGGTAAAAAAAACGCATTTAGGGGAAAGAATGACTCAAAAGTGTTATCCGAACTAGGAGTTAGGCAAAAAACACGTTTTGGGCCAAGAGCAACATGGAACCGACGCGAAAAATCGAACTTCAATTTTTTCAGCTTCTGACCTCACAAAACCTATTTAAATGGTAAAAAAACACATTTACGGGAAAGAATGACTCAAAAATGTTATCCGAGCTAGGAGTTAGGCCCAAAAACCTTTTGGGCCCAGAGCAACGTTGAACCGACGCGAAAAATCGGACTTAAATTTTTTCGGCTTCTGACCTCCTGAACCCTTTAGAAATGGTAAAAAAAACGCATTTAGGGGAAAGAATGACTCAAAAGTGTTATCCGAACTAGGAGTTAGGCCCAAAACACGTTTTGGGCCCAGAGCAACATGGAACCGACGCGAAAAACCTATTTAAATGGTAAAAAAACACATTTACGGGAAAGAATGACTCAAAAATGTTATCCGAGCAAGGAGTTAGGCCCAAAAACGTTTTGGGCCCAGAGCAACGTGTAACCGCCGCGAAAAATCGTACTTCAATTTTTTCTTCTTCTGACCTCCTGAACCCTTTAGATATGGTAAAAAACACGTTTAGGGGAAAGAATGAATCAAAAATATTATCCGAGCTAGGAGTTAGGCCCAAAACACAAATAACGTGGAACCGACACGAAACATCGGACTTTAATTTTCTCAGCTTCTAACCTCTCGAACCCTTTAGAAATGGTAAAAAAAATGCAATTATGCGAAAGAATGACTCAAAAACGTTGTACGAGCAAGGAGTTAGGCCCCAAACAAGTTTTGGGCCCAGAGCAACGTGGAACCGACGCGAAAAATCGGGCTTCAATTTTTTCAGCTTCTGACCTCACAAACCCTTTAGAAAAGGTATTAAAACGCATTTAGGCGAAAGAATGAATCAAAAATGTTACCCGAGCTAGGAGTTAGGCAAAAAACACGTTTTCGGCCCAGAGCAACGTGGAACCGACGCAAAAATCGGATTTCAATTTTTTCAGCTTCTGACCTCACGAACCCTTTAGATATGGTAAAAAAACACATTTAGGCGAAAGAATAACTCAAAAATGTTATCCGAGCTAGGAGTTTGGCCCAAAAACCTTTTGGGCCCAGAGCAACGTTGAACCGATGCGAAAAATCGGACTTCAATTTTTTCGGCTTCTGACCTCCTGAACCCTTTAGAAATGGAAAAAAAACGCATTTAGGAGAAAGAATGGCTCAAAAATGTTACCCGAGCTAGGAGTTAGGCCCAAAACGTTCGGAGCAACGTGGTACTCACTCGAAAAATCGAACTTCAATTTTTTCAGCTTCTGACCTCACGAAACGTTTTTAAATGGTCAAAAAACACATTTAGGTGAAAGAATGACTCAAAAATGTTATCCGAGCAAGGAGTTACGCCCAAAAACGTTTTGGGCCCGAAGCAACGTGGAACCGCCGCGAAAAATCAGACTTCAATTTTTTCTACTTCTGACCTCCTGAACCCTTTAGATATGGTAAAAAACGCATTTAGGTGAAAGAATGACTCAAAAATGTTATCCGAGCTAGGAGTTAGGCCCAAAACGTGTGTTTTGGGCCTAGAGTAACGTGGAACCGACGCGAAACATCGGACTTTAATTTTTTCGGCTTCTGACCTCCTGAACCCTTAAGAAATGGTAAAAAAACGCATTTAGGTGAAAGAATGACTCAAAAGTGTTATCCGAACAAAGAGTTAGGCCCAAAACGTGTTTTGGGCCCAGAGCAACATGGAACCGACGCGAAAAATCGAACTTCAATTTTTTCAGCTTCTGACCACACAAAAACTAGTTAAATGGTAAAAAAACACATTTACGCGAAAGAATGACTCAAAAATGTTATCCGAGTTAGGAGTTAGGCCCAAAAACGTTTTGTGCCCAGCGCAACGTGGAACCGCCGCGAAAAATCGGACTTCAATTTTTTCGGCTTCTGACCTCCTGAACCCTTTAGAAATGGAATAAAAACGCATTTAGGTGAAAGAATGACTCAAAAATGTTATCCGAGCTAGGAGTTAGGCCCAAAACACGTTTTAGGCCCAGCGTAACGTGGAACCGACGCTAAAAATCGGACTTTAATTTTTTCAGCTTCTAACCACGCGAACCCTTTGGAAATGGTATAAAAACGCATTTACGCGAAAGAATGAATCAAAAATGTTATCTGACCTAGGAGTTAGGCCCAAAACACGTTTTCGGCCTAGAGAAACGTGGAACCGACGCGAAAAATCAGACTTCAATTTTATCAGCTTCTGACGTCAGGAACCCTTTAGAAATGGTTTAAAAACGCATTTAGGTGAAAGTATGACTCAACTATGTTATCCGAGCTAGGAGTGAGGGCCAAAACACGTTTTGGGCCCAGAGCAACGTGGAACCGACGCAAAAATGGGAGTTTAATTTTTTCAGCTTCTGACCTCACGAACCCTTTAGATATGGTAAAAAACACATTTAGGCGAAAGAATGACTCAAAAATGTTATCCGAGCTAGGAGTTAGGCCCAAAAACGTTTTGGGCCGAGAGCAACGTGGAACCGCAGCGAAAAATCGGATTTTAATTTTTTCTTCTTCTGACCTCCTGAACCCTTTATATATGGTAAAAACCGCATTTAGGTGAAAGAATGACTCAAAAATGTAATCCGAGTTAGGAGTTAGGCCCAAAACGTGTGTTTTGGGCCAAGAGTAACGTGCAACCGACGCGAAACATCGGAGTTTAATTTTTTCAGCTTCTTTCCTCACGAACCCTTAAGAAATGGTAAAAAAACGTTTTTAGGCGAAAGAATGACTCAAAAATGTTATCCGAGCTAGGAGTTATGCCCAAAACACGTTTTGGGCCCTGAGCAACGTGGAACCGACACGAAAAATCGGACTTCAATTTTCTCAGCTTCTGACCTCACGAACCCTTTAGAAATGGTAAAAAAACGTATTTAGGCGAAAGAATGACTCAAAAACGAGATACGAGCTAGGAGTTAGGCCCCAAACAAGTTTTGGGCCCAGAGCAACGTGGAACCGACGCGAAAAATCGGACTTTAATTTTTTCTGCTTCTGACCTCACGAACCCTTTAGAAATGATATAAAAACGCATTTAGGCGAATGAATGACTCAAAAACGTTATACGAGCTAGGAGTTAGGCCCCAAACAAGTTTTGGGCCTGGAGCAACGTGGAACAGACGCGAAAAATCGGACTTCAATTTTTTCTGCTTCTGACCTCACGAACCCTTTAGAAATGGTATAAAAACGCATTTAGGCGAAAGAATGAATCAAAAATGTTATCCGAGCTAGTAGTTAGGCCTAAAAACGTTTTTTGGCCTAGAGAAACGTGGAGCCGACGCGAAAAATCGAACTTCAATTTTTTCAGCTTTTGACCTCACGAACCCTTTAGAAAGGGTAAAAAAACGCATGTAGCCGAAAGAATGACTCAGCTATGTTATCCGAGCTAGGAGTGAGGGCCAAAACACGTTTTGGGCCCAGAGCAACGTGGAACTGACGCAAAAATGGGACTTCAATTTTTTCAGCTTCTGACCTCACGAACCCTTTAGATATGGTAAAAAACACATTTAGGCGAAAGAATGACTCAAAAATGTTATCCGAGCTAGGAGTTAGGCCCAAGAACGTTTTGGGCCTAAAGCAACGTGGAACCGATGGCTAAAATCGGACTTCAATTTTTTCGGCTTCTGACCTCTTGAACCCTTTAGAAATGGTAAAAAAACGCATTTAGGTGAAAGAATGGCTCAAAAATGTTACCCGAGCTAGGAGTTAGGCCCAAAACGTTCAGAGCAACGTGGTACTCACGCGAAAAATCGAACTTCAATTTTTTCAGCTTCTGACCCCACGAAACCTTTTTAAATGGTCAAAAAACACATTTAGGTGAAAGAATGACTCAAAAATGTTATCCGAGCAAGGAGATAAGCCCAAAAACGTTTTGGGCCCAAAGCAACGTGGAACCGCCGCGAAAAATCGGACTTCAATTTTTTCTTCTTCTGACCTCCTGAACCCTTTTGATATGGTAAAAAAACGCGTTTAGGTGAAAGAATGACTCAAAAATGTTATTCGAGCTAGGAGTTAGGCCCAAAACACAAGTAACGTGGAACCGACGCGAAACATCGGACTTTAATTTTTTCAGCTTCTTACATCACCAACCCTTAAGAAATGGTAAAAAAACGTATTTAGGCGAAAAATTGACTCAAAAATGGTATCCGAGCTAGGAGTTAGGCCCAAAACACGTTTTGGGCCCGGAGCAACGTGGTACCGACGCGAAAAATCGAACTTCAATTTTCTCAGCTTCTGACCTCACGAACCCTTTAGAAATGGTAAAAAAACGCATTTAGGTGAAAGAATGACTCAAAAACGTTGTACGAGCAAGGAATTAGGCCCCAAACAAGTTTTAGGCCCAGAGCAACGTGGAACCGACGCGAAAAATCGAACTTCAATTTTTTCAGCTTCTGACCTCACAAAACCTATTTAAATGGTAAAAAAACACATTTACGCGAAAGAATGACTCAAAAATGTTATCCGAGCTAGGAGTTAGGCCCAAAAACGTTTTGTGCCCAGAGCAACGTGGAACAGCCGCGAAAAATCGGACTTCAATTTTTTCGGCTTCTGACCTCCTGAACCCTTTAGAAATGGTAAAAAAACGCATTTAGGTGAAAGAATGGCTCAAAAATGTTACCCGAGCTAGGAGTTAGGCCCAAAACGTTCGGAGCAACGTGGTACTCACGCGAAAAATCGAACTTCAATTTTTTCAGCTTCTGAACTCACGAAACCTTTTTAAATGGTCAAAAAACACATTTAGGTGAAAGAATGACTCAAAAATGTTATCCGAGCAAGGAGTTACTCCCAAAAACGTTGTGGGCCCGAAGCAACGTGGAACAGCCGCGAAAAATCAGACTTCAATTTTTTCTACTTCTGACCTCCTGAACCCTTTAGATATGGTAAAAAACGCATTTAGGGGAAAGAATGACTCAAAAATGTTATCCGAGCTAGGAGTTAGGCCCAAAACGTGTGTTTTGGGCCTAGAGTAACGTGGAACCGACGCGAAACATCGGACTTTAATTTTTTCAGCTTCTTACCTCACAAACTCTTAAGAAATGGTAAAAAAACGTATATGGCGAAAGAATGACTCAAAAATGTTATCCGAGCTAGGAGTTAGGCCCAAAACACGTTTTGGGCCCAGAGCAACGTGGAATTGACGCGAAAAATCGGACTTCAATTTTCTCAACTTCTGACCTCACGAACCCTTTAGAAATGGTAAAAAAACGCTTATAGGCGAGAGAATGACTAAAAAACGTTATACGAGCTAGGAGTTAGGCCCCAAAAAAGTTTTGGGCCCAGAGCAACGTGGAACAGACGCGAAAAATCGGACTTCAATTTTTTCTGCTTCTGACCTCACGAACCCATTAGAAATGGTATAAAAACGCATTTAGACGAAAGAATGAATAAAAAATGTTACCCGAGCTAGGAGTTAGGCAAAAAACACGTTTTCGTCCTAGAGAAACGTGAAACCGACGCGAAAAATCGGACTTCAATTTTTTCAGCTTTTGACCTCACGAACCCTTTAAAAATGGTAAAAAAAATGCATTTAGGCGAAAGAATGACTCAACAATGTTATCCGAGCTAGGAGTTAGTCCCAAAACACGTTTTGGGCCCAGAGCAACGTGGAACCGACGCAAAAATCGGATTTCAATTTTTTCAGCTTCTGATGTCACGAACCCTTTAGATATGGTAAAAAAACACATTTAGGCGAAAGAAATACTCAAACATGTTATCCGAGCTAGGAGTTAGGCCCAAAAACCTTTTGGGCCCAGAGTAACGTGGAACCGACGCGAAAAATCGGACTTAAATTTTTTCGGCTTTTGACCTCCATAACCCTTTAGAAATGTTAAAAAAACGCATTTAGGTGAAAGAATGACTCAAAAGTGTTATCCGAACTAGGAGTTAGGCCCGAAACACGTTTTGGGCCCAGAGCAACATGGAACCGACACGAAAAATCGAACTTCAATTTTTTCAGCTTCTAACCTCACAAAACCTATTTAAATGGTTAAAAAAACACATTTACGCGAAAGCAATGACTCAAAAATGTTATCCGAGCTAGGAGTTAGGCCCAAAAACGTTTTGTGCCAGAGCAACGTGGAACCGCCGCCAAAAATCGGACTTCAATTTTTTCGGCTTCTGACCTCCTGAACCCTATAGAAAATGGTATAAAAACGCATTTAGGTGAAAGAATGACTCAAAAATGTTATCCGAGCTAGGAGTTAGGCCCAAAACACGTTTTAGGCCCAGCGTAACGTGGAACCGACGCGAAAAATCGACTTAAATTTTTTCAGCTTCTGACCTCACGAACCCTTAGGTAATGGTACAAAAACGCATTTACGCGAAAGAATGAATCGAAAATGTTATCCGAGCTAAGAGCTAGGCCACAAACACGTTTTCGTCCAAGAGAAACGTGGAACCGACGAGAAAAATCGGACTTTAATTTTATCAGCTTCTGACGTCTGGAACCCTTTAGAAATGGTATAAAAACGCATTTAGGCGAAAGAATGAATCAAAAATGTTATCCGAGCTAGGAGTTAGGCCCAAAAAACGTTTTTGGCCTAAAGAAACGTGGAGCCGACGCGAAAAATCGGACTTCAATTTTTTCAGCTTTTGACCTCTAGAACCCTTTAGAAATGGTAAAAAAACGCATGTAGCCGAAAGAATGACTCAACTATGTTATCCGAGCTAGGAGTGAGGGCCAAAACACGTTTTGGGCCTAGACCAACGTGGAACAGACGCAAAAATGGGACTTCAATTTTTTCAGCTTCTAACCTCACGAACCCTTTAGAAATGGTAAAAAAACGCATTTAGGCGAAAGAATGACTCAAAAACGTTGTACGAGCAAGGAGTTAGGCGCCAAACAAGTTTTTGGGCCCAGAGCAACGTGGAACCGACGCGAAAAATCGGGCTTCAATTTTTTCATCTTCTGACCTCACGAACCCTTTAGAAATGGTATAAAAACGCATTTAGGCGAAAGAATGATTCAAAAATGTTACCCGAGTTAGGAGTTAGGCAAAAAACACGTTTTCGGCCTAGAGAAACGTGAAACCGACGCGAAAAATCGGACTTTAATTTTTTCAGCTTTTGACCTCACGAACCCTTTAGAAATGGTATAAAAATGCATTAAGGCGAAAGAATGACTCAACAACGTTATCCGAGCTAGGAGTTAGTCCCAAAACACGTTTTTGGCCCAGAGGAACGTGGAACAGACGCAAAAATCGGATTTCAATTTTTTCAGCTTCTGACCTCACGAACACTTTAGATATGGTAAAAAAACACATTTAGGCGAAAGAATGACTCAAAAATGTTATCCGAACTAGGAGTTAGGCCCAAGAACGTTTTGGTCCTAAAGCAACGTGGAACCGATGCCTAAAATCGGACTTCAATTTTTTCGGCTTCTGACCTCTTGAATCCTTTAGAAATGGTAAAAAAACGCATTTAGGTGAAAGAATGGCTCAAAAATGTTACCCGAGCTAGGAGTTAGGCCCAAAACGTTCAGAGCAAAGTGGTACTCACGCGAAAAATCGAACTTCTTTTTTTTCAGCTTCGACCTCACGAAACCTTTTTAAATGGTCAAAAACACATTTAGGTGAAAGAATGACTCAAAATTGTTATCCGAGCAAGGGGTTAGGCCCAAAAACGATTTGGGCACAGAGCAACGTGGAACCGCCGCGAAAAACCGGACTTCAATTTTTTTCTTCTTCTGACCTCCTGAACCTTTTAGATATGGTAAAAAACGCGTTTAGGTGACAGAATGACTCAAAAATGTTATCCGAGCTAGGAGTTAGGCCCAAAACACGTTTTGGGCCCAGAGCAACGTGGAACCGACCGAAAAATCGAACTTCAATTTTCTCAGCTTCTGACCTCATGAACCCTTTAGAAATGGTAAAAAAACGCATTTATGCGAAAGAATGACTCAAAAACGTTGTACGAGCAAGGAGTTAGGCCCCAAACAAGTTTTGGGCCCAGAGCAACGTGGAACCGACGCGAGAAATCGAGCTTCAATTTTTTCAGCTTCTGACCTCTCGAACCGTTTAGAAATGGTATAAAAACGCATTTAGGCGAAATAATGATTCAAAAATGTTACCAGAGTTAGGAGTTAGGCAAAAAACACGTTTTCGGCCTAGAGAAACGTGAAACCGACGCGAAAAATCGGACTTTAATTTTTTCAGCTTTTGACCTCACGAACCCTTTAGAAATGGTATAAAAATGCATTAAGGCGAAAGAATGACTCAACAACGTTATCCGAGCTAGGAGTTAGTCCCAAAACACGTTTTTGGCCCAGAGGAACGTGGAACAGACGCAAAAATCGGATTTCAATTTTTTCAGCTTCTGACCTCACGAACACTTTAGATATGGTAAAAAAACACATTTAGGCGAAAGAATGACTCAAAAATGTTATCCGAACTAGGAGTTAGGCCCAAGAACGTTTTGGGCCTAAAGCAACGTGGAACCGATGCCTAAAATCGGACTTCAATTTTTTCGACTTCTGACCTCTTGAATCCTTTAGAAATGGTAAAAAAACGCATTTAGGTGAAAGAATGGCTCAAAAATGTTACCCGAGCTAGGAGTTAGGTCCAAAACGTTCAGAGCAACGTGGTACTCACGCGAAAAATCGAACTTCTATTTTTTCAGCTTCTGACCTCACGAAACCTTTTTAAATGGTCAAAAAACACATTTAGGTGAAAGAATGACTCAAAATTGTTATCCGAGCAAGGGGTTAGGCCCAAAAACGATTTGGGCACAGAGCAACGTGGAACCGCCGCGAAAAACCGGACTTCAATTTTTTTCTTCTTCTGACCTCCTGAACCTTTTAGATATGGTAAAAAACGCGTTTAGGTGACAGAATGACTCAAAAATGTTATCCGAGCTAGGAGTTAGGCCCAAAACACGTTTTGGGCCCAGAGCAACGTGGAACCGACCGAAAAATCGAACTTCAATTTTCTCAGCTTCTGACCTCATGAACCCTTTAGAAATGGTAAAAAAACACATTTATGCGAAAGAATGACTCAAAAACGTTGTACGAGCAAGGAGTTAGGCCCCAAACAAGTTTTGGGCCCAGAGCAACGTGGAACCGACGCGAGAAATCGAGCTTCAATTTTTTCAGCTTCTGACCTCTCGAACCGTTTAGAAATGGTATAAAAACGCATTTAGGCGAAAGAATGAATCAAAAATGTTACCCGAGCTAGGAGTTAGGCAAAAACACGTTTTCGCCTTGGAGAAACGTGAAACCGACGCGAAAATCGGACTTTAATTTTTTTGACTTTTGACCTCACGAACCCTTTAGAAATGGTAAAAAAATGCATTTAGGCGAAAGAATGACTCAACAATGTTATCCGAGCTAGGAGTTAGTCCCAAAACACGTTTTTGGCCCGCAGGAACGTAGAGCCGACGCAAAAATCGGATTTCAATTTTTTCAGCTTCTGACCTCACGAACCCTTTAGATATGGTAAAAAAAACACATTTAGGCGAAAGAATACTCAAAAATGTTATCCGAGCTAGGAGTTAGGCCCAAAAACCTTTTGGGCCCAAAGCAACGTTGAACCGACGCGAAAAATCGGACTTAAATTTTTTCGGCTTCTGACCTCCTGAACCCTTTAGAAATGGTAAAAAAACGCATTTAGGTGAAAGAATGACTCAAAAGTGTTATCCGAACTAGGAGTTATGCCCAAAACACGTTTTGGGCCCAGAGCAACTTGAGCGACGCGAAAAATCGAACTTCAATGTTTTCAGCTTCTGACCTCACAAAACCTATTTAAATTGTAAAACAACACATTTACGCGAAAGAATGACTCAAAAATGTTATCCGAGCTAGGAGTTAGGCCCAAAAACGTTTTGTGCCCAGAGCAACGTGGAACCGACGCGAAAAATCGGACTTTAATTTTTTCAGCTGCTGACCTCACGAACCCTTTGGACATGGTATAAAAACGCATTTAGGCGAAAGAATGAATCAAAAATGTTATCCGAGCTAGGAGTTAGGCCCAAAACACGTTTCGGCCTGGAGAAACGTGGGGCAAACGCAAAACTGGACTTCAAATTTATCGACTTCGACCTCGGGAACCCTTTAGAAATGGTTTTAAAAACGCATTTAGGTGAAAGAATGACTCAACAATGTTATCCGAGCTAGGAGTTAGGCCCAAAACACGTTTTGGGCCCAAAGCAACGTGGAACCGACGCAAAAATCGGACTTCAATTTTTTCAGTTTCTGACCTCACGAACTCTTTTGATATGGTATAAAAAACACATTTAGGCGAAAGAATGACTCAAAAATGTTATCCGAGCTAGGAGTTAGGCCCAAAAACGTTTTGGGCGCAGAGCAAAGTGGAACCGACTTGAAAAATCAGACTTCAATTTTTTTGGCTTCTGACCTCCTGAACCCTTTAGAAATGTTAAAAAAAATCATTTAGGTGAAAGAATGACTCAAAAATGTTATCCGAGCTAGGAGTTAGGCCCAAAAAACGTTTTGGGCCCATAACAACGTGGAACCGACTTGAAAAATCGGACTTCAATTTTTTAGGCTTTTGACCTCCTGAACCCTTTAGAAATGTTAAAAAAAACGCATTTAGGTGAAAGAATGACTAAAAAATGTTATCCGAGCTAGGATTTAGGCCCAAAACACGTTTTCGGCCAAGAGGAACGTGGAACCGACGCGAAAAATCGAACTTCAATTTTATCAGCTTCTAACCTTAGGAACCCTTTAGAAATGGTATAAAACGCATTTAGGCTAAAGAATGACTCAACAATGTTATCCGAGCTAGTAGTTAGGCCCAAAACACGTTTTGGGCCAAGAACAACGTGGAACCAACGCAAAAATCGGACTTCAATTTTTCAGTTTCTGACCTCCCGAACCCTTTAGATATGGTAAAAAAACACATTTAGGCGAAAGAATGACTCAAAAATGTTATCCGAGCTAGGAGTTAGGCCCAAAAACGTTTTGGGACCCGGTACAACGTGGAACCGCTGAAAAATCGGCTTCAATTTTCTCTGCTTTAGACCTCCTGAACCCTTTAGAAATGGTAAACAACGCATTTAGGCGAAAGAATGACTCAAAAACGTTATACGAGCTAGGAGTTCGGCCCCAAACAAGTTTTGGACCCAGAGCAACGTGGAACCTACGCAAAAAATCGGACTTCAATTTTTTCAGCTTCTGACCTTACGAACCCTTTAGAAATGGTACAAAAACGCATTTAGGCAAAAGAATGAATCAAAAATGTTATCCGAGCTAGGAGTTAGGCAAAAAACACGTTTTCGGCCTATAGAAACGTGAAACCGAAGCGAAAAATCGGACTTCAATTTTTTCAACTTTTGACCTCACGAACCCTTTAGAATTGGTATAAAACGCATTTAGGCTAAAGAATGACTCAACAATGTTATCCGAGCTAGGAGTTAGTCCCAAAACACGTTTTTGACCCAGAGCAACGTGGAACCGACGCAAAAATCGGATTTCAATTTTTTCAGCTTCTGACCTCACGAACCCTTTAGATATGGTAAAAAAACACATTTAGGCGAAAGAATAACTCAAAAATGTTATCCGAGCTAGGAGTTAGGCCCAAAAACCTTTTGGGCCCAGAGCAACGTTGAACCGACGCGAAAAATCGGACTTAAATTTTTTCGGCTTCTGACCTCCTGAACCCTTTAGAAATGGAAAAAAAACGCATTTAGGTGAAAGAATTACTCAAAAGTGTTATCCGAGCTAGGAGTTAGGCCCAAAACACCTTTTGGGCCCAGAGCAACATGGAACCGACGCGAAAAATCGGGCTTCAATTTTCTCTGCTTCAGACCTCCTGAACCCTTTCGAAATGGTAAAAAAACGCATTTAGGTGAAAGAATGACTCAAAATTGTTATCCGAGCTAGGAGTTAGGCCCAATACACGTTTTGGGCCCAAAGCAACGTGGAACTGACGCGAAAAATAGAACTTCAATTTTTTCAGCTTCTGACCTCACGAAACCTTTTTAAATGGTCTAAAAACACATTTAGGCGAAAGAATGACTCTAAAATGTTATCCGAGCTAGGAGTTAGGCCCAAAAACGTTTTGGGCCCAAAGCAACGTGGAATCGCCGCGAAAAATCGGACTTCAATTTTTTCGGTTTCTGACCTCCTGAACCCTTTAAAAATGTTAAAAAAACGCATTTAGGTGAAAGAATGACTCAAAAATGTTATCCGAGCTTGGAGTTAGGACCAAAACACGTTTTGGGCCCACAGTTACATGCAACCGACGCGAAAAATTGGACATTAATTTTTTCAGCTTCTGACCTCGCGAACCCTTTAGAAATGGTAAAAAAACGTATTTAGGCTAAAGAATGACTCAAAAATGTTATCTGAGATAGGAGTTTGGTCCAAAACACGTTTTTGTCCCAAAGCAACAAGGAACCGACGCGAAAAATCGGACTTCAATTTTTTCAGCTTCTGACCTCACGAACCCTTTAGAAATGGTATAAAAACGCATTTAGGCGAAAGATTGAATCAACAATGTTATCCGAGCTAGGAGTTAGGCCCAAAACACAAATAAAGTGGAACCGACACGAAACATCGGACTTTAATTTTCTCAGCTCCTGACCTCATGAACCCTTTAGAAATGGTAAAAAAACGCATTTAGGCGAAACAATGACTCAAAAACGTTGTACGAGCAAGGAGTTAGGCCCCAAACAAGTTTTGGGCCCTGAGCAACGTGGAACCGACGCGAAAAATCGGGCTTCAATTTTTTCAGCTTCTGACCTCACGAACCCTTTAGAAAATGTATTAAAACGCATTTAGGAGAAAGAATGAATCAAAAATGTTACCCGAGCTAGGAGTAAGGCAAAAAACACGTTTTCGGCCTAGAGAAACGTGAAACCGAAGCGAAAAACCGGACTTCATTTTTTTCAGCTTTTGACCTCACGAACCCTTTAGAAATGGTAAAAAAATGCATTTAGGCGAAAGAATGACTCAACAATGTTATCCGAGCTAGGAGTTAGTCCCAAAACACGTTTTTGACCCAGAGCAACGTGGAACCGACGCAAAAATCGGATTTCAATTTTTTCAGCTTCTGACCTCACGAACCCTTTAGATATGGTAAAAAAACACATTTAGGCGAAAGAATAACTCAAAAATGTTATCCGAGCTAGGAGTTAGGCCCAAAAACCTTTTGGGCCCAGAGCAACGTTGAACCGACGCGAAAAATCGGACTTAAATTTTTTCGGCTTCTGACCTCCTGAACCCTTTAGAAATGGAAAAAAAACGCATTTAGGGGAAAGAATGACTCAAAAGTGTTATCCGAACTAGGAGTTAGGCCCAAAACACGTTTTGGGCCCAGAGCAACATGGAACCGACGCGAAAAACCTATTTAAATGGTAAAAAAACACATTTACGGGAAAGAATGACTCAAAAATGTTATACGAGCTAGGAGTTAGGCCCAAAAACCTTTTGGGCCCAAAGCAACGTTGAACAGATGCGAAAAATCGGACTTCAATTTTTTCGGCTTCTGACCTCCTGAACCCTTTAGAAATGGTAAAAAAACGCATTTAGGTGAAAGAATGGCTCAAAAATGTTACCCGAGCTAGGAGTTAGGCCCAAAACGTTCGGAGCAACGTGGTACTCACGCGAAAAATCGAACTTCAATTTTTTCAGCTTCTGACCTCACGAAACGTTTTTAAATGGTCAAAAAACACATTTAGGTGAAAGAATGACTCAAAAATGTTATCCGAGCAAGGAGTTACGCCCAAAAACGTTGTGGGCCCGAAGCAACGTGGAACCGCCGCGAAAAATCAGACTTCAATTTTTTCTACTTCTGACCTCCTGAACCCTTTAGATATGGTAAAAAACGAATTTAGGTGAAAGAATGACTCAAAAATGTTATCCGAGCTAGGAGTTAGTCCCAAAACGTGTGTTTTGGGCCTAGAGTAACGTGGAACCGACGCGAAACATCGGACTTTAATTTTTTCAGCTTCTTACCTCACGAACCCTTAAGAAATGGTAAAAAAACGTATATGGCGAGAGAATGACTCAAAAATGTTATCCGAGCTAGGAGTTAGGCCCAAAACACGTTTTGGGCCCAGAGCAACGTGGAATTGACGCGAAAAATCGGACTTCAATTTTCTCAACTTCTGACCTCACGAACCCTTTAGAAATGGTAAAAAAACGCATATAGGCGAAAGAATGACTCAAAAACGTTATACGAGCTAGGAGTTAAGCCCCAAAAAAGTTTTGGGCCCAGAGCAACGTGGAACAGACGCGAAAAATCGGACTTCAATTTTTTCTGCTTCTGACCTCACGAACCCATTAGAAATGGTATAAAAACGCATTTAGGCGAAAGAATGAATAAAAAATGTTACCCGAGCTAGGAGTTAGGCAAAAAACACGTTTTCGTCCAAGAGAAACGTGAAACCGACGCGAAAAATCGGACTTCAATTTTTTCAGCTTTTGACCTCACGAACCCTTTAAAAATGGTAAAAAAAATGCATTTAGGCGAAAGAATGACTCAACAATGTTATCCGAGCTAGGGTTAGTCCCAAAACACGTTTTGGGCCCAGAGCAACGTGGAACCGACGCAAAAATCGGATTTCAATTTTTTCAGCTTCTGATGTCACGAACCCTTTAGATATGGTAAAAAAACACATTTAGGCGAAAGAAATACTCAAACATTTTATCCGAGCTAGGAGTTAGGGCCAAAAACCTTTTGGGCCCAGAGTAACGTGGAACCGACGCGAAAAATCGGACTTAAATTTTTTCGGCTTTTGACCTCCATAACCCTTTAGAAATGGTAAAAAAACGCATTTAGGTGAAAGAATGACTCAAAAGTGTTATCCGAACTAGGAGTTAGGCCCGAAACACGTTTTGGGCCCAGAGCAACATGGAACCGACACGAAAAATCGAACTTCAATTTTTTCAGCTTCTAACCTCACAAAACCTATTTAAATGGTTAAAAAACACATTTACGCGAAACAGTGACTCAAAAATGTTATCCGAGCTAGGAGTTAGGCCCAAAAACGTTTTGTGCCAGAGCAACGTGGAACCGCCGCGAAAAATCGGACTTCAATTTTTTCGGCTTCTGACCTCCTGAATCCTATAGAAATGGTATAAAAACGCATTTAGGTGAAAGAATGACTCAAAAATGTTATCCGAGCTAGGAGTTAGGCCCAAAACACGTTTTAGGCCCAGTCGTAGCGATGGGAACCGCGCGAAAAATCGACTTAAATTTTTTCAGCTTCTGACCTCACGAACCCTTAGGTAATGGTATAAAAACGCATTTACGCGAAAGAATGAATCGAAAATGTTATCCGAGCTAAGAGCTAGGCCACAAACACGTGGAACCGACGAGAAAAATCGGACTTTAATTTTATCAGCTTCTGACGTCAGGAACCCTTTAGAAATGGTATAAAAACGCATTTAGGCGAAAGAATGAATCAAAAATGTTATCCGAGCTAGGAGTTAGGCCCAAAAAACGTTTTTGGCCTAAAGAAACGTGGAGCCGACGCGAAAAATCGGACTTCAATTTTTTCAGCTTTTGACCTCTAGAACCCTTTAGAAATGGTAAAAAAACGCATGTAGCCGAAAGAATGACTCAACTATGTTATCCGAGCTAGGAGTGAGGGCCAAAACACGTTTTGGGCCTAGACCAACGTGGAACAGACGCAAAAATGGGACTTCAATTTTTTCAGCTTCTAACCTCACGAACCCTTTAGAAATGGTAAAAAAACGCATTTAGGCGAAAGAATGACTCAAAAACGTTGTACGAGCAAGGAGTTAGGCGCCAAACAAGTTTTGGGCCCAGAGCAACGTGGAACCGACGCGAAAAATCGGGCTTCAATTTTTTCATCTTCTGACCTCACGAACCCTTTAGAAATGGTATAAAAACGCATTTAGGCGAAAGAATGATTCAAAAATGTTACCCGAGTTAGGAGTTAGGCAAAAAACACGTTTTCGGCCTAGAGAAACGTGAAACCGACGCGAAAAATCGGACTTTAATTTTTTCAGCTTTTGACCTCACGAACCCTTTACAAATGGTATAAAAATGCATTAAGGCGAAAGAATGACTCAACAACGTTATCCGAGCTAGGAGTTAGTCCCAAAACACGTTTTTGGCTCAGAGGAACGTGGAAGCGACGTAAAAATCGGATTTCAATTTTTTCAGCTTCTGACCTCACGGACCCTTTAGATATGGTAAAAAAACACATTTAGGCGAAAGAATGACTCAAAAATGTTATCTGAACTAGGAGTTAGGCCCAAGAACGTTTTGGGCCTAAAGCAACGTGGAACCGATGCCTAAAATCGGACTTCAATTTTTTCGGCTTCTGACCTCTTGAATCCTTTAGAAATGGTAAAAAAACGCATTTAGGTGAAAGAATGGCTCAAAAATGTTACCCGAGCTAGGAGTTAGGCCCAAAACGTTCAGAGCAACGTGGTACTCACGCGAAAAATCGAACTTCTATTTTTTCAGCTTCTGACCTCACGAAACCTTTTTAAATGGTCAAAAAACACATTTAGGTGAAAGAATGACTCAAAATTGTTATCCGAGCAAGGGGTTAGGCCCAAAAACGATTTGGGCACAGACCAACGTGGAACCGCCGCGAAAAATCGGACTTCAATTTTTTTCTTCTTCTGACCTCCTGAACCTTTTAGATATGGTAAAAAACGCGTTTAGGTGACAGAATGACTCAAAAATGTTATCCGAGCTAGGAGTTAGGCCCAAAACACAAGTAACGTGGAACCGACGCGAAACATCGGACTTTAATTTTTTCAGCTTCTTACATCACGAACCCTTAAGAAATGGTAAAAAAACGTATTTAGGCGAAAGAATGACTCAAAAATGTTATCCGAGCTAGGAGTTAGGCCCAAAACACGTTTTGGGCCCAGAGCAACGTGGAACCGACCGAAAAATCGAACTTCAATTTTCTCAGCTTCTGACCTCATGAACCCTTTAGAAATCGTAAAAAAACGCATTTAGGCGAAAGAATGACTCAAAAACGTTGTACGAGCAAGGAGTTAGGCCCCAAACAAGTTTTGGGCCCAGAGCAACGTGGAACCGACGCGAGAAATCGAGCTTCAATTTTTTCAGCTTCTGACCTCTCGAACCCTTTAGAAATGGTATAAAAACGCATTTAGGCGGAAGAATGAATCAAAAATGTTACCCGAGCTAGGAGTTAGGCAAAAAACACGTTTTCGGCCTAGAGAAACGTGAAACCGACGCGAAAAATCGGACTTTAATTTTTTCAGCTTTTGACCTCACGAACCCTTTAGAAATGGTAAAAAAATGCATTGAGGCGAAAGAATGACTCAACAATGTTATCCGAGCTAGGAGTTAGTCCCAAAACACGTTTTTGGCCCAGAGGAACGTAGAACCGACGCAAAAATCGGATTTCAATTTTTTCAGCTTCTGACCTCACGAACCCCTTAGATATGGTAAAAAAACACATTTAGGCGAAAGAATAACTCAAAAATGTTATCCGAGCTAGGAGTTAGGCCCAAAAACCTTTTGGGCCCAAAGCAACGTTGAACCGACGCGAAAAATCGGACTTAAATTTTTTCGGCTTCTGACCTCCTGAACCCTTTAGAAATGGTAAAAAAACGCATTTAGGTGAAAGAATGACTCAAAAGTGTTATCCGAACTAGGAGTTATGCCCAAAACACGTTTTGGGCCCAGAGCAACATAGAACCGACGCGAAAAATCGAACTTCAATTTTTTCAGCTTCTGACCTCACAAAACCTATTTAAATTGTAAAACAACACATTTACGCGAAAGAATGACTCAAAAATGTTATCCGAGCTAGGAGTTAGGCCCAAAAACGTTTTGTGCCCAGAGCAACGTGGAACCGACGCGAAAAATCGGACTTTAATTTTTTCAGCTTCTGAACTCACGAACCCTTTGGAAATGGTATAAAAACGCATTTAGGCGAAAGAATGAATCAAAAATGTTATCCGAGCTAGGAGTTAGGCCCAAAACACGTTTTCGGCCTAGAGAAACGTGGAACCGACGCGAAAAACTGGACTTCAAATTTATCAGCTTCTTACCTCAGGAACCCTTTAGAAATGGTTTTAAAACGCATTTAGGTGAAAGAATGACTCAACAATGTTATCCGAGCTAGGAGTTAGGCCCAAAACACGTTTTGGGCCCAAAGCAACGTGGAACCGACGCAAAAATCGGACTTCAATTTTTTCAGTTTCTGACCTCACGAACTCTTTTGATATGGTAAAAAAAACACATTTAGGCGAAAGAATGACTCAAAAATGTTATCCGAGCTAGGTGTTAGGCCCAAAAACGTTTTGGGCGCAGAGCAAAGTGGAACCGACTTGAAAAATCAGACTTCAATTTTTTCGGCTTCTGACCTCCTGAACCCTTTAGAAATGTTAAAAAAAATCATTTAGGTGAAAGAATGACTCAAAAATGTTATCCGAGCTAGGAGTTAGGCCCAAAAAACGTTTTGGGCCCATAGCAACGTGGAACCGACTTGAAAAATCGGACTTCAATTTTTTCGGCTTTTGACCTCCTGAACCCTTTAGAAATGTTAAAAAAACGCATTTAGGTGAAAGAATGACTAAAAAATGTTATCCGAGCTAGGATTTAGGCCCAAAACACGTTTTCGGCCAAGAGGAACGTGGAACCGACGCGAAAAATCGAACTTCAATTTTATCAGCTTCTAACCTTAGGAACCCTTTAGAAATGGTATAAAACGCATTTAGGCTAAAGAATGACTCAACAATGTTATCCGAGCTAGTAGTTAGGCCCAAAACACGTTTTGGGCCAAGAACAACGTGGAACCGACGCAAAAATCGGACTTCAATTTTTCAGTTTCTGACCTCCCGAACCCTTTAGATATGGTAAATAAACACATTTAGGCGAAAGAATGACTCAAAAATGTTATGGGACCAGCGCAACGTGGAACCGATGCGAAAAATCGGGCTTCAATTTTCTCTGCTTTAGACCTCCGGAACCCTTTAGAAATGGTAAACAACGCATTTAGGCGAAAGAATGACTCAAAAACGTTATACGAGCTAGGAGTTCGGCCCCAAACAAGTTTTGGGCCCAGAGCAACGTGGAACCTACGCAAAAAATCGGACTTCAATTTTTTCAGCTTCTGACCTCACGAACCCTTTAGAAATGGTATAAAAACGCATTTAGGCAAAAGAATGAATCAAAAATGTTATCCGAGCTAGGAGTTAGGCAAAAAACACGTTTTCGGCCTATAGAAACGTGAAACCGACGCGAAAAATCGGACATCAATTTTTTCAACTTTTGACCTCACGAACCCTTTAGAATTGGTATAAAACGCATTTAGGCTATAGAATGACTCAACAATGTTATCCGAGCTAGGAGTTAGTCCCAAAACACGTTTTGGGCCAAGAGCAACTTGGAACCGACGCAAAAATCAGATTTCAATTTTTTCAGCTTCTGACCTCACGAACCCTTTAGATATGGTAAAAAAACACATTTAGACGAAAGAATAACTCAAAAATGCTATCCGAGCTAGGAGTTAGGCCCAAAAACCTTTTGGGCCCTGAGCAACGTGGAACCGACACGAAAAATCGGACTTCAATTTTTTCGGCTTCTGACCTCCTGAACCCTTTAGAAATGGTAAAGAATGGCATTTAGGTGAAAGAATTACTCAAAAGTGTTATCCGAGCTAGGAGTTAGGCCCAAAACACCTTTTGGGCCCAGAGCAACATGGAACCGACGCGAAAAATCGGGCTTCAATTTTCTCTGCTTCAGACCTCCTGAACCCTTTAGAAATGGTAAAAAAACGCATTTAGGTGAAAGAATGACTCCAAATTGTTATCCGAGCTAGGAGTTAGGCCCAATACACGTTTTTGGCCCAAAGCAACGTGGAACTGACGCGAAAAATCGAACTTAAATTTTTTCAGCTTTTGACCTCACGAAACCTTTTTAAATGGTCAAAAAACACATTTAGGCGAATGAATGACTCTAAAATGTTATCTGAGCTAGGAGTTAGGCCCAAAAATGTTTTGGGCCCAAAGCAACGTGGAACCACCACGAAAAATCGGACTTCAATTTTTTCCGCTTCTGACCTCCTGTCCCTTTTGAAATGTTAAAAAAACGCACTTAGGTGAAAGAATGACTCAAAAATGTTATCCGAGCTAGGAGTTAGGCCCAAAAAACGTTTTGGGCCCATAGCAACGTGGAACCGACTTGAAAAATCAGACTTCAATTTTTTCGGCTTCTGACCTCCTAAACCCTTTAGAAATGTTAAAAAAACGCATTTAGGTGAAAGAATGACGCAAAAATGTTATCCGAGCTAGGAGTTAGTCCCAAAACACGTTTTGGGCCCAGAGTAACGTGGAACCGACGCGAAAAATCGGACTTCAATTTTATCAGCTTCTGACCTCAGGAACCCTTTAGAAATGGTATAAAACGCATTTGGGCGAAATAATGACTCAACAATGTTATCCGAGCTAGGAGTTAGGCCCAAAACACGTTTTGGGCCCAAAGCAACGTGGAGCAAAACACAAAATCGGACTTCAATTTTTTTCCGTTTCGACCTCACGAACCCTTTTGATATGGTAAAAGAAACACATTTAGGCGAAAGAATGACTCTAAAATGTTATCCGAGCTAGGAGTTAGGCCCTAAAACGTTTTGGGCCCAAAGCAACGTGGAACCACCACGAAAAATCGGACTTCAATTTTTCCGGCATCTGACCTCCTGAACCCTTTTGAAATGTTAAAAAAACGCATTTAGGTGAAAGAATGACTCCAAAATGTTATCTGAGCTAGGAGTTAGGCCCAAAACACATTTTGGACCCAGAGCACACAAGGAACCGACGCGAAAAATCGGACTTCTATTTATTCAGCTTCTCACCTCCCGAACCAATAAAAGATGGTATAAAAACGCATTTAGGCGAAAGAATGAATCAAAAATGTTATCCGAGCTAGGAGTTAGGCCCAAAACACGTTTTCGGCCTAGAAAAACGTGGAACCGGAGCGAAAAATCGGACTTCAATTTTTTCAGCTTTTAACCTCATGAACCCTTTAGAAATGGTGAGAAAAACGCATTTAGGCGAACGAATCACTCAACAATGTTATCCGAGCTAGGAGTTAGGCCCAAAACACGTTTTGGGGCCAGAGCAACGTGGAACCGACGGAAAAATTGGACTTTAATTTTTTCAGCTTCTGACCTCACGAAACCTTTTTAAATGGTCAAAAAACACATTTAGGCGAATGAATGACTCTAAAATGTTATCTGAGCTAGGAGTTAGGCCCAAAAACGTTTTGGGCCCAAAGCAACGTGGAACCACCACGAAAAATCGGACTTCAATTTTTTCCGCTTCTGACCTCCTGTCCCTTTTGAAATGTTAAAAAAACGCACTTAGGTGAAAGAATGACTCAAAAATGTTATCCGAGCTAGGAGTTAGGCCCAAAAAACGTTTTGGGCCCATAGCAACGTGGAACCGACTTGAAAAATCAGACTTCAATTTTTTCGGCTTCTGACCTCCTAAACCCTTTAGAAATGTTAAAAAAACGCATTTAGGTGAAAGAATGACGCAAAAATGTTATCCGAGCTAGGAGTTAGTCCCAAAACACGTTTTGGGCCCAGAGTAACGTGGAACCGACGCGAAAAATCGAACTTCAATTTTTTCAGCTTCTAACCTCAGGAACCCTTTAGAAATGGTATAAAAACGCATTTAGGCGAAAGAATGACTCAACAATGTTATCCGAGCTAGTAGTTAGGCCCAAAACACGTTTTGGGCCCAGAGCAACGTGGCACCGACGCAAAAATCGAACTTCAATTTTTTCAGTTTCTGACCTCACGAACCCTTTAGATATGGTAGAAAAACACATTTAGTCGAAAGAATGACTCAAAAATGTTATCCGAGCTAGGAGTTAGGCCCAAAAACGTTTTGGACCCACAACAACGTGGAACCGACGCGAAAAATCGGGCTTCAATTTTCTCTGCTTTAGACCTCCTGAACCCTTTAGAAATGGTAAACAACGCATTAAGGTGAAAGGATGACTCAAAAACGTTATACGAGCTAGGAGTTAGTCCCCTAACAAATTTTGGGCCCAAAGCAACGTGGAACAGACGCGAAAAATTGGACTTCAATTTTTACAGCTTCTGACCTCACGAACCCTTTAGAAATGGTATAAAAACGCATTTAGGCGAAACAATGAATCAAAAATGTTATCCGAGCTAGGAGTTATGCCCAAAACACGTATTCGGCCCTGGAGAAACGTGGAGCAACCGCGAAAAATCGGACTTCAATTTTATCGGCTTCTGACCTCAGGAACCCTTTAGAAATGGTATAAAACGCATTTGGGCGAAATAATGACTCAACAATGTTATCCGAGCTAGGAGTTAGGCCCAAAACACGTTTTGGGCCCAAAGCAACGTGGAACCGAAACAAAAATCGGACTTCAATTTTTTCTGTTTCTGACCTCACGAACCCTTTTGATATGGTAAAAGAAACACATTTAGGCGAAAGAATGACTCTAAAATGTTATCCGAGCTAGGAGTTAGGCCCTAAAACGTTTTGGGCCCAAAGCAACGTGGAACCACCACGAAAAATCGGACTTCAATTTTTCCAGGCATCCGACCTCCCGAACCCTTTTGAAATGTTAAAAAAACGCATTTAGGTGAAAGAATGACTCCAAAATGTTATCTGAGCTAGGAGTTAGGCCCAAAACACATTTTGGACCCAGAGCACACAAGGAACCGACGCGAAAAATCGGACTTCTATTTATTCAGCTTCTCACCTCCCGAACCAATAAAAGATGGTATAAAAACGCATTTAGGCGAAAGAATGAATCAAAAATGTTATCCGAGCTAGGAGTTAGGCCCAAAACACGTTTCGGCCTAGAAAAACGTGGAACCGGAGCGAAAAATCGGACTTCAATTTTTTCAGCTTTTAACCTCATGAACCCTTTAGAAATGGTGAGAAAAACGCATTTAGGCGAACGAATCACTCAACAATGTTATCCGAGCTAGGAGTTAGGCCCAAAACACGTTTTGGGGCCGAGCAACGTGGAACCGACGGAAAAATTGGACTTTAATTTTTTCAGCTTCTGACCTCACGAAACCTTTTTAAATGGTCAAAAAACACATTTAGGCGAATGAATGACTCAAAAATGTTATCCGAGCTAGGAGTTAGGCCCAAAAACGTTGTGGGACCAAAGCAACGTGGAACCACCACGAAAAATCGGACTTCAATTTTTTCCGCTTCTGACCTCCTGTCCCTTTTGAAATGTTAAAAAAACGCACTTAGGTGAAAGAATGACTCAAAAATGTTATCCGAGCTAGGAGTTAGGCCCAAAAAACGTTTTGGGCCCATAGCAACGTGGAACCGACTTGAAAAATCAGACTTCAATTTTTTCGGCTTCTGACCTCCTAAACCCTTTAGAAATGTTAAAAAAACGCATTTAGGTGAAAGAATGACTCAAAAATGTTATCCGAGCTAGGAGTTAGTCCCAAAACACGTTTTGGGCCCAGTAGCTGATGGGACCGACGCGAAAATCGAACTTCAATTTTTTCGACTTCTAACCTCGGGAACCCTTTAGAAATGGTATAAAAACGCATTTAGGCGAAAGAATGACTCAACAATGTTATCCGAGCTAGTAGTTAGGCCCAAAACACGTTTTGGGCCCGTGAGCAACGTGGCACCGACGCAAAAATCGAACTTCAATTTTTTCAGTTTCTGACCTCACGAACCCTTTAGATATGGTAGAAAAACACATTTAGTCGAAAGAATGACTCAAAAATGTTATCCGAGCTAGGAGTTAGGCCCAAAAACGTTTTGGACCCACAACAACGTGGAGCAAGACGCGAAAAATCGGGCTTCAATTTTCTCGCGCTTTAGACCTCCCGAACCCTTTAGAAATGGTAAACAACGCATTAAGGTGAAAGGATGACTCAAAAACGTTATACGAGCTTGGAGTTAGTCCCCTAACAAATTTTGGGCCCAAAGCAACGTGGAGCAGGACGCGAAAAATTGGACTTCAATTTTTACGGCTTCGACCTCCACGAACCCTTTAGAAATGGTATAAAAACGCATTTAGGCGAAACAATGAATCAAAAATGTTATCCGAGCTAGGAGTTAGGCCCAAAACACGTATTCGGCCTAGAGAAACGTGGGCAACCGACGCGAAAAATCGGACTTCAATTTTATCAGCTTCTGACCTCAGGAACCCTTTAGAAATGGTATAAAACGCATTTGGGCGAAATAATGACTCAACAATGTTATCCGAGCTAGGAGTTAGGCCCAAAACACGTTTTGGGCCCAAAGCAACGTGGAACCGAAACAAAAATCGGACTTCAATTTTTTCTGTTTCTGACCTCACGAACCCTTTTGATATGGTAAAAGAAACACATTTAGGCGAAAGAATGACTCTAAAATGTTATCCGAGCTAGGAGTTAGGCCCTAAAACGTTTTGGGCCCAAAGCAACGTGGAACCACCACGAAAAATCGGACTTCAATTTTTCCGGCATCCGACCTCCCGAACCCTTTTGAAATGTTAAAAAACGCATTTAGGTGAAAGAATGACTCCAAAATGTTATTCGAGCTAGGAGTTAGGCCCAAAACACATTTTGGACCCCGGAGCACACAAGGAGCCCAAGCGCGAAAAATCGGACTTCTATTTATTCAGCTTCTCACCTCCCGAACCAATAAAAGATGGTATAAAAACGCATTTAGGCGAAAGAATGAATCAAAAATGTTATCCGAGCTAGGAGTTAGGCCCAAAACACGTTTTCGGCCTAGAAAAACGTGGAACCGGAGCGAAAAATCGGACTTCAATTTTTTCAGCTTTTAACCTCATGAACCCTTTAGAAATGGTGAGAAAAACGCATTTAGGCGAACGAATCACTCAACAATGTTATCCGAGCTAGGAGTTAGGCCCAAAACACGTTTTGGGGCCAGAGCAACGTGGAACCGACGGAAAAATTGGACTTTAATTTTTTCAGATTCTGACCTCACGAAACCTTTTTAAATGGTCAAAAAAACACATTTAGGCGAATGAATGACTCTAAAATGTTATCTGAGCTAGGAGTTAGGCCCAAAAACGTTTTGGGCCCAAAGCAACGTGGAACCACCACGAAAAATCGGACTTCAATTTTTTCCGCTTCTGACCTCCTGTCCCTTTTGAAATGTTAAAAAAACGCACTTAGGTGAAAGAATGACTCAAAAATGTTATCCGAGCTAGGAGTTAGGCCCAAAAAACGTTTTGGGCCCATAGCAACGTGGAACCGACTTGAAAAATCAGACTTCAATTTTTTCGGCTTCTGACCTCCTAAACCCTTTAGAAATGTTAAAAAAACGCATTTAGGTGAAAGAATGACGCAAAAATGTTATCCGAGCTAGGAGTTAGTCCCAAAACACGTTTTGGGCCCAGAGTAACGTGGAACCGACGCGAAAAATCGAACTTCAATTTTTTCAGCTTCTAACCTCAGGAACCCTTTAGAAATGGTATAAAAACGCATTTAGGCGAAAGAATGACTCAACAATGTTATCCGAGCTAGTAGTTAGGCCCAAAACACGTTTTGGGCCCAGAGCAACGTGGCACCGACGCAAAAATCGAACTTCAATTTTTTCAGTTTCTGACCTCACGAACCCTTTAGATATGGTAGAAAAACACATTTAGTCGAAAGAATGACTCAAAAATGTTATCCGAGCTAGGAGTTAGGCCCAAAAACGTTTTGGACCCACAACAACGTGGAACCGACGCGAAAAATCGGGCTTCAATTTTCTCTGCTTTAGACCTCCTGAACCCTTTAGAAATGGTAAACAACGCATTAAGGTGAAAGGATGACTCAAAAACGTTATACGAGCTAGGAGTTAGTCCCCTAACAAATTTTGGGCCCAAAGCAACGTGGAACAGACGCGAAAAATTGGACTTCAATTTTTACAGCTTCTGACCTCACGAACCCTTTAGAAATGGTATAAAAACGCATTTAGGCGAAACAATGAATCAAAAATGTTATCCGAGCTAGGAGTTAGGCCCAAAACACGTATTCGGCCTAGAGAAACGTGGAACCGACGCGAAAAATCGGACTTCAATTTTATCAGCTTCTGACCTCAGGAACCCTTTAGAAATGGTATAAAACGCATTTGGGCGAAATAATGACTCAACAATGTTATCCGAGCTAGGAGTTAGGCCCAAAACACGTTTTGGGCCCAAAGCAACGTGGAACCGAAACAAAAATCGGACTTCAATTTTTTCTGTTTCTGACCTCACGAACCCTTTTGATATGGTAAAAGAAACACATTTAGGCGAAAGAATGACTCTAAAATGTTATCCGAGCTAGGAGTTAGGCCCTAAAACGTTTTGGGCCCAAAGCAACGTGGAACCACCACGAAAAATCGGACTTCAATTTTTCCGGCATCTGACCTCCTGAACCCTTTTGAAATGTTAAAAAAACGCATTTAGGTGAAAGAATGACTCCAAAATGTTATCTGAGCTAGGAGTTAGGCCCAAAACACATTTTGGACCCAGAGCACACAAGGAACCGACGCGAAAAATCGGACTTCTATTTATTCAGCTTCTCACCTCCCGAACCAATAAAAGATGGTATAAAAACGCATTTAGGCGAAAGAATGAATCAAAAATGTTATCCGAGCTAGGAGTTAGGCCCAAAACACGTTTTCGGCCTAGAAAAACGTGGAACCGGAGCGAAAAATCGGACTTCAATTTTTTCAGCTTTTAACCTCATGAACCCTTTAGAAATGGTGAGAAAAACGCATTTAGGCGAACGAATCACTCAACAATGTTATCCGAGCTAGGAGTTAGGCCCAAAACACGTTTTGGGGCCAGAGCAACGTGGAACCGACGGAAAAATTGGACTTTAATTTTTTCAGCTTCTGACCTCACGAAACCTTTTTAAATGGTCAAAAAACACATTTAGGCGAATGAATGACTCTAAAATGTTATCTGAGCTAGGAGTTAGGCCCAAAAACGTTTTGGGCCCAAAGCAACGTGGAACCACCACGAAAAATCGGACTTCAATTTTTTCCGCTTCTGACCTCCTGTCCCTTTTGAAATGTTAAAAAAACGCACTTAGGGGAAAGAATGACTCAAAAATGTTATCCGAGCTAGGAGTTAGGCCCAAAAACGTTTTGGGCCCATAGCAACGTGGGCAGCACTTGAAAAATCGGACTTCAATTTTTTCGGCTTCTGACCTCCTAAACCCTTTAGAAATGTTAAAAAAACGCATTTAGGTGAAAGAATGACGCAAAAATGTTATCCGAGCTAGGAGTTAGGCCCAAAACACGTTTTGGGCCCAGAGTAACGTGGAACCGACGCGAAAAATCGGACTTTAATTTTTCAGCTTCTGACCTCAGGAACCCTTTAGAAATGGTATAAAAACGCATTTAGGCGAAAGAATGAATCAACAATGTTATCCGAGCTAGTAGTTAGGCCCAAAACACGTTTTGGGCCCAGAGCAACGTGCGGAACCGCCACCAAAATCGAACTTCAATTTTTTTAGGTTTCGACCTCACGAACCCTTTAGATATGGTAGAAAAACACATTTAGTCGAAAGAATGACTCAAAAATGTTATCCGAGCTAGGAGTTAGGCCCAAAAACGTTTTGGACCCACAACAACGTGGCAACCGACGCGAAAAATCGGGCTTCAATTTTCTCTGCTTTAGACCTCCTGAACCCTTTAGAAATGGTAAACAACGCAATAAGGTGAAAGAATGACTCAAAAACGTTATACGAGCTAGGAGTTAGTCCCCTAACAAATTTTGGGCCCAAAGCAACGTGGAGCAGACGCGAAAAATTGGACTTCAATTTTTACGACTTTCCGACCTCACGAACCCTTTAGAAATGGTATAAAAACGCATTTAGGCGAAACAATGAATCAAAAATGTTATCCGAGCTAGGAGTTAGGCCCAAAACACGTATTCGGCCTAGAGAAACGTGGAACCGACGCAAAAATCGGACTTCAATTTTATCGGCTTCCGACCTCGGGAACCCTTTAGAAATGGTATAAAACGCATTTGGGCGAAATAATGACTCAACAATGTTATCCGAGCTAGGAGTTAGGCCCAAAACACGTTTTGGGCCCAAAGCAACGTGGGCAACCGAAACAAAATCGGACTTCAATTTTTTTCGTTTCGACCTCACGAACCCTTTTGATATGGTAAAAGAAACACATTTAGGCGAAAGAATGACTCTAAAATGTTATCCGAGCTAGGAGTTAGGCCCTAAAACGTTTTGGGCCCAAAGCAACGTGGAACCACCACGAAAAATCGGACTTCAATTTTTCCGGCATCTGACCTCCTGAACCCTTTTGAAATGTTAAAAAAACGCATTTAGGTGAAAGAATGACTCCAAAATGTTATCTGAGCTAGGAGTTAGGCCCAAAACACATTTTGGACCCAGAGCACACAAGGAACCGCGACGAAAATCGGACTTCTATTTATTCAGCTTCTCACCTCCCGAACCAATAAAAGATGGTATAAAAACGCATTTAGGCGAAAGAATGAATCAAAAATGTTATCCGAGCTAGGAGTTAGGCCCAAAACACGTTTTCGGCCTAGAAAAACGTGGAACCGGAGCGAAAAATCGGACTTCAATTTTTTCAGCTTTTAACCTCATGAACCCTTTAGAAATGGTGAGAAAAACGCATTTAGGCGAACGAATCACTCAACAATGTTATCCGAGCTAGGAGTTAGGCCCAAAACACGTTTTGGGGCCAGAGCAACGTGGAACCGACGGAAAAATTGGACTTTAATTTTTTCAGCTTCTGACCTCACGAACCCTTTAGATATGGTAAAAAAACACATTTAGGCGAAAGAATGACTCAAAAATCTTATCTGAGCTAGGAGTTAGGCCCAAAAATGTTTTGGGCCCAGAGCAACGTGGAATCGACTTGAAAAATCGGACTTCTATTTTTTCGGCTTTTGACCTCCTGAACCCTTTAGAAATGTAAAAAAAACGCATTTAGGTGAAAGAATGACTCAAAAATGTTATCCGAGCTAGGAGTTAGGCCCAAAAAACGTTTTGGTCCCATAGCAACGTGGAACCGACTTGAAAAATCGGACTTCAATTTTTCCGGCTTATGACCTCCTGAACCCATTAGAAATGTTAAAAAAAACGCATTTAGGTGAAAGAATGACTCAAAAATGTTATCCGAGCTAGGAGTTAGGCCCAAAACACGTTTTGGGCCCAGAGTAACGTGGCACCGACGCGAAAAATCGGACTTTAATTTTTCAGCTTCTGACCTCACGAACCCTTTGGAAATGGTATAAAAACGCATTTAGGCGAAAGAATGAATCAAAAATGTTATCCGAGCTAGGAGTTAAGCCCAAAACATGTTTTCGACCTAGAGAAACGTGGAACCGACGCGAAAAATCGAACTTCAATTTTATCAGCTTCTAACCTCAGGAATCCTTTAGAAATGGTATAAAAATGCATTAAGGCGAAAGAATGACTCAACAATGTTATCCGAGCTTGTAGTTAGGCCCAAAACACGTTTTGGGCCCAGAGCAACGTGGAACCGACGCAAAAATCGGACTTCAATTTTTTCAGTTTCTGACCTCACGAACCCTTTAGATATGGTAAAAAAACACATTGAGGCGAAAGAATGACTCAAAAATGTTATCCGAGCTAGGAGTTAGGCCCAAAAACGTTTTGGGCCCAGAGCAACGTGGAACCGACTCAAAAGTGTTATCCGAGCTAGGAGTTATTCCCAAAACACGTTTTTGGCCTAGAGCAACGTGGAAACGACGCGAAAAATCGGACTTCGATTTTTTCAGCTTCTGATTTCACGAACCCTTTAGAAATGGTATAAAAACGCATTTAGGTGAAAGAATGACTCAAAAATGTTATCCGTGATAGGAGTTAGGCCCAAAACACGTTTTAGGCCTCATGCTGATGAGGCAAGCGAAAAATCGGACTTTAATTTTTTCAGCTTCTGACCTCACGAACCCTTTGGAAATGGTATAAAAACACATTTAGGCAAAAGAATGAATCAAAAATGTTATCCGAGCTAGGAGTTAGGCCCAAAACACGTATTCGGCCTAGAGAAACGTGGAACCGACACGAAAAATCGAACTTCAATTTTATCAGCTTCTAACCTCAGGAACCCTTTAGAAATGGTATAAAAACGCATTTAGGCGAAAGAATGACTCAACAATGTTATCCGAGCTAGGAGTTAGGCCCAAAACACGTTTTGGGCCCAAAGCAACGTGGAACCGACGCAAAAATTGGACTTCAATTTTTTCAGTTTCTGACCTCACGAACTCTTTTGATATGGTAAAAAAAACACATTTAGGCGAAAGAATGACTCAAAAATGTTATCCGAGCTAGGAGTTAGGCCCAAAAACGTTTTGGGCGCAGAGCAAAGTGGAACCGACGCGAAAAATCGGACTTCAATTTTCTCTGCTTCAAACCTCCTGAACCCATTAGAAATGGTAAAAAAACGCATTTAGGTGAAAGAATGGCTCAAAATTGTTATTCGAGCTAGGAGTTAGGCCCAAAACACGTTTTGGGCCCAAAGCAACGTGGAACTGACACGAAAAATCGAACTTCAATTTTTTCAGCTTTTGACCTCACGAAACCTTTTTAAATGGTAAAAAAACACATTTAGGCGAAAGAATGACTCTAAAATGTTATCCGAGCTAGGAGTTAGGCCCAAAAATGTTTTGGGCCCAAAGCAACGTGGAACCCCCACGAAAAATCGGACTTCAATTTTTTGCCGCTTCTGACCTCCTGAACCCTTTTGAAATGTTAAAAAAACGCATTTAGGTGAAAGAATGACTCAAAAATGTTATCCGAGCTAGGAGTTAGGCCCAAAAAACGTTTTGGGCCCATAGCAACGTGGAACCGACTTGAAAAATCGGACTTCAATTTTTTCGGCTTCTGACCTCCTGAACCCTTTAGAAATGTTAAAAAAACGCATTTAGGTGAAAGAATGACGCAAAAATGTTATACGAGCTAGGAGTTAGGCACAAAACACTTTTTGGGCCCAGAGTAACGTGGAACCGACGCGAAAAATCGGACTTTAATTTTTTCAGCTTTATACCTCACGAACCCTTTTGGAAATGGTATAAAAACGCATTTAGGCGAAAGAATGAATCTAAAATGTTATCCGAGCTACGAGTTAGGCCCAAAATACGTTTTCGACCTAGAGAAACCTGGAACCGACGCGAAAAATCAAACTTCAATTTTATCAGCTTCTAACCTCAGGAACCCTTTAGAAATGGTATAAAAACGCATTTAGGCGAAAGAATGACTCAACAATGTTATCCGAGCTAGGAGTTAGTCCCAAAACACGTTTTGGGCCAAGAGCAACGTGGAACCGACGCAAAAAATAAGATTTCAATTTTTCAGCTTCTGACCTCACGAACCCATTAGATATGGTAAAAAAAAACACATTTAGGCGAAAGAAAAACTCAAAAATGTTATCCGAGCTAGGAGTTAGGCCCAAAAACGTTTTGGGCCCAGAGCAACATGGAATCGACGCGAAAAATCGAACTTCAAGTTTTTCAGCTTCTGACCTCACAAAACCTTTTTAAATGGTAAAAAAGCACATTTAGACGAAAGAATGACTCAAAAATGTTATCCGAGCTAGGAGTTAGGCCCAAAAAGTTTTGTGCCGAATGCAACGTGGAACCGCCGCGAAAAATCGGACTTCAATTTATTCGGCTTCTGACCTCCTGAACCCTTTAGAAATGGTATAAAAACGCATTTAGGTGAAAGAATGACTCAAAAATGTTATCCGAGCTAGGAGTTAGGCCCAAAACACGTTTTAGGCCCACAGTAACGTGGAACCGACGAGAAAAATCGGACTTTAATTTTTTAGGCTCCGACCTCACGAACCCTTTTGAAATGGTGTAAAAACGCATTTAGGCGAAATAATGAATCAAAAATGTTATCCGAGCAAGGAGTTAGGCCCAAAATACGTTTTCGACCTAGAGAAACGTGGAACAGACGCGAAAAATCGAACTTCAATTTTATCAGCTTCTAAGCTCAGGAACCCTTTAGAAATGGTATAAAAACGTATTTAGGCGAAAGAATGACTCAACAATGTTATCCGGGCTAGGAGTTAGTCCCAAAACACGTTTTGGGCCAAGAGCAACGTGGAACCGACGCAAAAAATAAGATTTCAATTTTTTCAGCTTCTGACCTCACGAACCCTTTAGATATGGTAAAAAAACACATTTAGGCGAAAGAAAAACTCAAAAATGTTATCCGAGCTAGGAGATAGGCCCATAAACCTTTTGGGCCCAAAGCAACGTGGAAGCCGACGCAAAAATCGGACTTCAATTTTTTTGGCTTCGACCTCCCCGAACCCTTTAGAAATGGTATAAAAACGCATTTAGGTGAAAGAATGACTCAAAAATGTTATCCGAGCTAGGAGTTAGGCCCAAAACACGTTTTAGGACCACAGTAACGTGGAAACGACGCGAAAAATCGGACTTTAAATTTTTCAGCTTCATACCTCACGAACCCTTTGGAAATGGTATAAAAACGCATTTAGGCGAAAGAATGAATCAAAAATGTTATCCGAGCTAGGAGTTAGGCCCAAAATACGTTTTCGACCTAGAGAAACCTGGAACCGACGCGAAAAATCGAACTTCAATTTTATCAGCTTCTAACCTCAGGAACCCTTTAGAAATGGTATAAAAACGCATTTAGGCGAAAGAATGACTCAACAATGTTATCCGAGCTAGGAGTTAGTCCCAAAACACGTTTTGGGCCAAGAGCAACGTGGAACCGACGCAAAAAATAAGATTTCAATTTTTCAGCTTCTGACCTCACGAACCCATTAGATATGGTAAAAAAAAACACATTTAGGCGAAAGAAAAACTCAAAAATGTTATCCGAGCTAGGAGTTAGGCCCAAAAACGTTTTGGGCCCAGAGCAACATGGAATCGACGCGAAAAATCGAACTTCAAGTTTTTCAGCTTCTGACCTCACAAAACCTTTTTAAATGGTAAAAAAGCACATTTAGACGAAAGAATGACTCAAAAATGTTATCCGAGCTAGGAGTTAGGCCCAAAAAGTTTTGTGCCGAATGCAACGTGGAACCGCCGCGAAAAATCGGACTTCAATTTATTCGGCTTCTGACCTCCTGAACCCTTTAGAAATGGTATAAAAACGCATTTAGGTGAAAGAATGACTCAAAAATGTTATCCGAGCTAGGAGTTAGGCCCAAAACACGTTTTAGGCCCACAGTAACGTGGAACCGACGAGAAAAATCGGACTTTAATTTTTTCAGCTTCTGACCTCACGAACCCTTTGGAAATGGTGTAAAAACGCATTTAGGCGAAATAATGAATCAAAAATGTTATCCGAGCAAGTAGTTAGGCCCAAAATACGTTTTCGACCTAGAGAAACGTGGAACAGACGCGAAAAATCGAACTTCAATTTTATCAGCTTCTAAGCTCAGGAACCCTTTAGAAATGGTATAAAAACGTATTTAGGCGAAAGAATGACTCAACAATGTTATCCGAACTAGGAGTTAGTCCCAAAACACGTTTTGGGCCAAGAGCAACGTGGAACCGACGCAAAAAATAAGATTTCAATTTTTTCAGCTTCTGACCTCACGAACCCTTTAGATATGGTAAAAAAACACATTTAGGCGAAAGAAAAACTCAAAAATGTTATCCGAGCTAGGAGATAGGCCCATAAACCTTTTGGGCCCAAAGCAACGTGGAACCGACGCGAAAAATCGGACTTCAATTTTTTTGGCTTCTGACCTCCTGAACCCTTTAGAAATGGTATAAAAACGCATTTAGGTGAAAGAATGACTCAAAAATGTTATCCGAGCTAGGAGTTAGGCCCAAAACACGTTTTAGGACCACAGTAACGTGGAAACGACGCGAAAAATCGGACTTTAAATTTTTCAACTTCATACCTCACGAAACCTTTGGAAATGGTATAAAAACGCATTTAGGCGAAAGAATGAATCAAAAATGTTATCCGAGCTAGGAGTTAGGCCCAAAATACGTTTTCGACCTAGAGAAACCTGGAACCGACGCGAAAAATCGAACTTCAATTTTATCAGCTTCTAACCTCAGGAACCCTTTAGAAATGGTATAAAAACGCATTTAGGCGAAAGAATGACTCAACAATGTTATCCGAGCTAGGAGTTAGTCCCAAAACACGTTTTGGGCCAAGAGCAACGTGGAACCGACGCAAAAAATAAGATTTCAATTTTTTCAGCTTCTGACCTAACGAACCCTTTAGATATGGTAAAAAAACACATTTAGGCGAAAGAAAAACTCAAAAATGTTATCCGAGCTAGGAGTTAGGCCCAATAACCTTTTGGGCCTAGAGCAACGTGGAACCGACGCGAAAAATCGGACTTCAATTTTTTCAGCTTCTGACCTCCTGAACCCTATAGAAATGGTAAAAAAACGCATTTACGTGAATGAATGACTCAAAAGTGTTATCCGAACTAGGAGTTAGGATCAAAACACGTTTTGGGCCCAGAGCAACATGGAATCGACGCGAAAAATCGAACTTCAAGTTTTTCAGCTTCTGACCTCACAAAACCTTTTTAAATGGTAAAAAAGCACATTTAGGCGAAAGAATGACTCAAAAATGTTATCCGAGCTAGGAGTTAGGCCCAAAAAGTTTTGTGCCGAATGCAACGTGGAACCGCCGCGAAAAATCGGACTTCAATTTATTCGACTTCTGACCTCCTGAACCCTTTAGAAATGGTATAAAAACGCATTTAGGTGAAAGAATGACTCAAAAATAGTATCCGAGCTAGGAGTTAGGCCCAAAACACGTTTTAGGCCCACAGTAACGTGGAACCGAAGCAAAAAACCGGACTTTAATTTTTTCAGCTTCTGACCTCACGAACCCTTTGGAAATGGTTTAAAAACGCATTTAGGCGAAATAATGAATCAAAAATGTTATCCGAACTAGGAGTTAGGCCCAAAACACGCATTCGGCCTAGAGAAACGTGGAACCGCCGCGAAAAATCGGACTTTAATTTTATCAGCTTCTGACCTAAGGAACCCATTAGAAATGGTATAAAAACGCATTTAGGTGAAAGAATGACACAACAATGTTATCCTAGCCATTAGTTAGGCCCAAAACACGTTTTGGGCCCAAAGCAACGTGGAACCGATGCAAAAATCGGACTTCAATTTTTTCAGTTTCTGACCTCACGAACCCTTTTGATATGGTAAAAAAACACATTTATGCGAAAGAATGACTCAATAGTGTTACCCGAGCTAGGAGTTATTCCCAAAACACGTTTTTGGCCTAGAGCAACGTGGAAACGACGTGAAAAATCGGACTTCGATTTTTTCAGCTTCTGATTTCACGAACCCTTTTGAAATGGTATAAAAACGCATTTAGGCGAGAGAATGAATAAAAATTGTTACCCGAGCTAGGAGTTAGGTACAAAACACGTTTTCGGCCTAGAGAAACGTGGAGACGACTCGAAAAATCGAACTTCAATTTTTTCCGCTTTTGACCTCATGAACCCTTTAGAAAGGGTAAAAAAACACATTTAGGCGAAAGAATGACTCAAAAATGTTATCCGAGCTAGGAGTTTGCCCCAAAAACGTTATCTGCCCAAAGCAACGTGGAACCGCCGCGAAAAATCGGATTTCAATTTATTCGGCTTCTGACCTCCTCAACCCTTTAGAAATGGTATAAAAACGCATTTATGTGAAAGAATAAATCAAAAATGCTATCCGGGATAGGAGTTAGGCCAAAACACGTTTTAGGCCCACAGTAACGTGGAACCGACCCGAAAAATCGGACTTTAATTTTTTCAGCTTCTGACCTCACGAACCCTTTGGAAATGGTATAAAAACACATTTAGGCGAAAGAATGAATCAAAAATGTTATCCGAGCTAGGAGTTAGGCCCAAAACACGTTTTCGGCTTAGAGAAACGTCGAACCGACGCGAAAAATCGGACTTCAATTTTTTCAGCTTTTGACCTCACGAACCCTTTAGAAATGGTGAGAAAAACGCATTTAGGCGAAAGAATCACTCAACAATGTTATCCGAGCTAGGAGTTAGGCCCAAAACACGTTTTGGGGCCAGAGCAACGTGGAACCGACGGAAAAATTGGAATTCAATTTTTTCAGCTTCTGACCTCACGAACCCTTTAGATATGGTAAAAAACACATTTAGGCGAAAGAATGACTCAAAAATATTATCCGAGCTAGGAGTTAGGCCCAAAAATGTTTTGGGCCCTGAGCAACGTGGAACCGACTTGAAAAATCGGACTTCTATTTTTTCGGCTTCTGACCTCCTGAACCCTTTAGAAATGTTAAAAAACGCATTTAGGTGAAAGAATGACTCAAAAATGTTATCCGAGCTAGGAGTTAGTCCCAAAAATGTTTTGGGCCCAGAGCAACGTGGAACCGTCTTTGTAAAATCGGACTTCTATTTTTTCGGCTTCTGACCTCCTGAACCCTTTTGAAATGTTAAAAAAAAGCATTTACGTGAAAGAATGACTTAAAAATGTTATCCGAGCTAGGAGTTAGGCCCAAAACACATTTTGGGCCCAGAGCACACAAGGAACCGACGCGAAATATCGGACTTCAATTTTTCAAGCTTCTCACCTCACGAACCCTTTTGATATGATAAAAAACACATTTAGGCGATAGAATGACTCAAAAATGTTATCTGAGCTAGGAGTTAGGCCCAAAAATGTTTTGGGCACAGAGCAACGTGGAACAGACTTGAAAAATCGGACTTCTATTTTTTCGGCTTCTGACCTCCTGAACCCTTTAGAAATGTCAAAAAAACGCATTTAGGTGAAAGAATGACTCAAAAATGTTATCCGAGCTAGGAGTTAGGCCCATAAAATGTTTTGGGCCCATAGCAACGTGGCACCGACTTGAAAAATCGGACTTCAATTTTTCCGGCATCTGACCTCCTGAACCCTTTAGAAATGTTAAAAAAACGCATTTATGTGAATGAATGACTCAAAAATGTTATCCGAGCTAGGAGTTAGGCCCAAAACACGTTTTGGGCCCAAAGCAACGTGGAACTGACGCGAAAAATCGAACTTCTATTTTTTCAGCTTTTGACCTCACGAAACCTTTGTAAATGGTCAAAAAACACATTTAGGCGAAAGAATGGCTCTAAAATGTTATTCGAGCTAGGAGTTAGGCCCAAAACACTTTTTGGGCCCCGAGCAACGTGGAACAGACGCAAAAATCGGACTTCAATTTTTTCAGTTTCTGACATCACGAAACCTTTAGATATGGTAAAAAAACACATTTAGGCGAAAGAATTACTCAAAAATGTTATCCGAGCTAGGAGTTAGGCCCAAAAACGTTTTGGGCCCAGAGCAACATGGAACCGACGCAAAAAATCGGGCTTCAATTTTCTCTGCTTTAGACCTTTTGAACCCTTTAGAAATGGTTAAAAAACGCATTTAGGCTAATGAATGACTCAAAAATGTTATCCGAGCTAGGAGTTTGGCTCAAAACACATTTTCGGCCTAGAGCACACAAGGAATCGAAGCGAAAAATCGGACTTTAATTTTTTCCGCTTTTGACCTCCTGAACCCTTTTGAAATGTTAAAAAAACGCATTTAGGTGACAGAATGACTCAAAAATGTTATCCGAGCTAGGACTTAGGCCCAAAACACATTTTGGGCCCAGAAGACACAAGGAACCGAAGCGAAAAATCGGACTTCAATTTTTTCAGCTTCTGACCTCACGAACCCTTTAAAAAATGTTAAAAAAACGCATTTAGGTGAAAGAATGAATATAAAATGTTATTCGAGCTAGGAGTTAGACCCAAATCACGTTTTCGGCCTAGAGAAACGTGGAACCGACGGGAAAAATCGGACTTCAATTTTTTCAGCTTTTGAAATCACTAACCCTTTAGAAATGGTGATAAAAACGCATTTAGGCGAAAGAATCACTCAACAATGTTATCTGAGCTAGGAGTTAGGCCCAAAACACGTTTTGGGGCTAGAGCAACGTGGAACCGACGGAAAAATTGGACTTCAATTTTTTCAGCTTCAGACCTCACGAACCCTTTAGATATGGTGAAAAACACATTTAGGCGAAATAATGACTCAAAAATGTTATCCGAGCAAGGAGTTAAGCCCGAAAATGTTTTGGGCCTACAGCAACGTGGAACAGACTTGAAAAACCGGACTTCTATTTTTTCGGCTTATGACCTCCTGAACCGTTTAGAAATGTTAAAAAAACGCATTTAGGTGAAAGAATGACTCAAAAATGTTATCCGAGCTAGGAGTGAGGCCCAAAAACGTTTTGGGCCCAAAGCAACGTGGAACCGACTTGAAAAATCGGACTTCAATTTTTTCTTCCGCTCGAACCCCTTTTTAGAAATGTTAAAAAACGCATTTAGGTGAAAGAATGACTCAAAAATGTTATCCGAGCTAGGAGTTAGGTCCAAAACACGTATTGGGCCAAGAGTAACGTGGAACCGAAGCGAAAAATCGGACTTTAATTTTTTCAGCTTCTGACCTCACGAACCCTTTGGAAATGATATAAAAACGCATTTAGGCGAAAGAAGGAATCAAAAATGTTATCCGAGCTTGGAGTTAGGCCCAAAACACGTTTTCGGCCTAGAGAAACGTGGAACCGACGCGAAAAATCGGACTTCAATTTTATCAGCTTCTAACCTCAGGAACCCTTTAGAAATGGAATAAAAACGCATTTAGGCGAAAGAATGACTCAACAATGTTATCCGAGCTAGGTGTTAGGCCAAAAACACGTTATGGGCCCAGAGCAACGTGCAACCGACGCAAAAATCGGATTTCAATTTATTCAGTTTCTGACCTCAGGAACCCTTTAGAAATGGTATAAAAACGCATTTAGGCCCAGAGTAACGTGGAACAGACGCGAAAAATCGGATTTTGATTTTTTCAGCTTCTGACCTCACGAACCATTTGGAAATGGTATGAAAACGCATTTAGGCGAAAGAATTAATCAAAAATGTTATCCGAGCTAGGAGTTAAGCCCAAAACACGTTTTCGGCCTAAAGAAACGTGGAATCGACGCGAAAAATTGGACTTCAATTTTATCAGCTTCTGACCTCAGGAACCCTTTAGAAATGGTATAAAAACGCATTTAGGCGAAAGAATGACTCAAAAATGTTATCCGAGCTAGGAGTTAGGCCCAAAAACGTTTTGGGCCCAAAGCAACGTGGAACCGCCGCGAAAAATCGAACTTCAATTTTTTCAGCTTCTGACCTCACGAACCCTTTAGAGATGGCATAAAAACGCATTTAGGCGAAAGAATGAATAAAAAATGTTACCCGAGCTAGGAGTTAGGCCCAAAATACGTTTTCGGATAGAGAAACGTGGAGCAGACGCGAAAAATCGAACTTCAATTTTTTCAGCTTTTGACCTCACGAACCCTTTAGAAATGATAAAAAAACACATTTAGGAGAAAGAATGACTCAAAAATGTTATCCGAGCTAGGAGTTAGGCCCAAAAACGTTTTGTGCCCAAAGCAACGTGGAACCGTCGCGAAAAATCGGACTTCAATTTTTTCGGCTTCTGACCTCCTGAACTCTTTAGAAATGGTATAAAAACACATTTAGGTGAAAGAATGACTCAAAAATGTTATCCGAGCTAGGAGTTAGGCCCAAAACACGAAATCGGCCTAGAGAAACGTGGAACAGACGCGAAAAATCGGACTTCAATTTTTTCAGCTTTTGACCTCACGAAACCTTTTTAAATGGTAAAAAAACACATTTAGGCGAAAGAATGACTCTAAAATGTTATCCGAGCAAGGAGTTAGGCCCAAAAACGTTTTGGGCCCAAAGCAACGTGGAACCACCACGAAAAATCGGACTTCAATTTTTTCCGCTTCTGACCTCCTGAACCCTTTTTGAAATGTTAAAAAAACGCATTTAGGTGAAAGAATGACTCAAAAATGTTATTCGAGCTAGGAGTTAGGCCCAAAACACATTTTGGGCCCAGAGCACACAAGGAACCGACGCGAAAAATCGGACTTCAATTTTTTCAGATTCTGACCTCACGAACCCTTTAAAAATGGTATAAAAACACATTTAGGCGAAAGAATGAATCAAAAATGTTATCCGAGCTAGGAGTTAGGCCCAAAACATGTTTTCGGCTTAGAGAAACGTCGAACCGACGCGAAAAATCGGACTTCAATTTTTTCAGCTTTTGGCCTCACGAACCCTTTAGAAATGGTGAGAAAAATGCATTTAGGTAAAAGAATCACTCATCAATGTTATCCGACCTAGGAGTTAGGCCCAAAACACGTTTGGGGCCAGAGCAACGTGGACAGACGGAAAAATTGGACTTCAATTTTTTTTCGCCCTCGACCTCACGAACCCTTTAGATATGGTAAAAAACACATTAAGGCGAAAGAATGACTCAAAAATGTTATCCGAGCTAGGAGTTAGGCCCAAAAATGTTTTGGGCCCTGAGCAACGTGGAACCGACTTGAAAAATCGGACTTCCTTTTTTTACGGCTTCTGACCTCCTGAACCCTTTAGAAATGTTAAAAAAACGCATTTAGGTGAAAGAATGACTCAAAAATGTTATCCGAGCTAGGAGTTAGGCCCAAAAATATTTTGGGCCCAGAGCAACGTGGAACCGACTTGAAAAATCGGACTTCTATTTTTTGGGCTTCTGACCTCCTGAACCCTTTTGAAATGTTAAAAAAACGCATTTGGGTGAAAGAATGACTCAAAAATGTTATCCGAGCTAGGAGTTAGGCCCAAAACACATTTTGGGCCCAGAGCACACAAGGAACCGACGCGAAGAATCGAACTTCAATTTTTTCAGCTTCTGACCTCTCGAACCCTATAAAGATGGTATAAAAACGCATTTAGACGAAAGAATGAATCAAAAATATTATCCGAGCTAGGAGTTAGGCCCAAAGCACGTTTTCGACCTAGAGAAACGTGGAACCGGCGCGAAAAATCGGACTTCAATTTTTTCAGCTTTTGACCTCATGAACCCTTTAGAAATGGTGAGAAAAACGCATTTAGGCGAAAGAATCACTCAACAATGTTATCCGAGCTAGGAGTTATGCCCAAAACCCGTTTTGGGGCCAGAGCAACGTGGAACCGACGGACAAATTGGACTTCAATTTTTTCAGCTTCTGACCTCACGAACCCTTTAAATATGGTAAACAAACACTTTTAGGCGAAAGAATAACTCAAAAATGTTATCAGCTAGGAGTTAGGCCCAAAAATGTTTTGGGCCCAGAGCAACGTGGAACCGACTTGAAAAATCGGACTTCTATTTTTTCGGCTTCTGACCTCATGAACCCTTTAGAAATGTTAAAAAAACGCATTTAGGTGAAAGAATGACTCAAAAATGTTATCCGAGCTAGGAGTTAGGCCCAAAAAGCATTTTGGGCCCATAGCAACGTGGAACCGACTTGAAAAATGGGACATCAATTTTTCCGGCTTCTGACCACCTGAACCCTTTAGAAATGTAAAAAAAACGTATTTAGGTGAAATAATGACTCAAAAATGTTATCCGAGCTAGGAGTTAGGCCCAAAACACGTTTTGGGCCCAGAGCAACGTGGAACCGACTCGAAAAATCGGTCTTTAATTTTTTCAGCTTCTGACCTCACGAACCCTTTGGAAATGGTATAAAAACGCATTTAGGCGAAAGAATGAATCAAAAATGTTATTCGAGCTAGGAGTTAAGCCCAAAACATGTTTTCGGCCTAGAGAAACGTGGAACCGACGCGAAAAATCGGACTTCAATTTTATCAGCTTCTAACCTCAGGAACCCTTTAGAAATGGTATAAAAACGCATTTAGGTGAAAGAATGACTCAACAATGTTATCCTAGCTATTAGTTAGGCCCAAAACACGTTTTGGGCCCAAAGCAACGTGGAACCGATGGAAAAATCGGACTTCAATTTTTTCAGTTTCTGACCTCACGAACCCTTTTGATATGGTAAAAAAACACATTTATGCGAAAGAATGACTCAAAAGTGTTACCCGAGCTAGGAGTTATTCCCAAAACACGTTTTTGGCCTAGAGCAACGTGGAAACGACGTGAAAAATCGGACTTCGATTTTTTCAGCTTCTGATTTCACGAACCCTTTTGAAATGGTATAAAAACGCATTTAGACGAAAGAATGAATAAAAATTGTTACCCGAGCTAGGAGTTAGGTACAAAACACGTTTTCGGCCTAGAGAAACGTGGAGCCGACGCGAAAAATCGAACTTCAATTTTTTCCGCTTTTGGCCTCACGAACCCTTTAGAAAGGGTAAAAAAACACATTTAGGCGAAAGAATGACTCAAAAATGTTATCCGAGCTAGGAGTTTGGCCCAAAAACGTTATCTGCCCAAAAAAACGTGGAACCGCCGCGAAAAATCGGATTTCAATTTATTCGGCTTCTGACCTCCTCAACCCTTTAGAAATGGTATAAAAACGCATTTATGTGAAAGAATGACTCAAAAATGCTATCCGGGATAGGAGTTAGGCCCAAAACACGTTTTAGGCCCACAGTAACGTGGAACCGACGCGAAAAATCGGACTTTAATTTTTTCAGCTTCTGACCTCACGAACCCTTTGGAAATGGTATAAAAACACATTTAGGCGAAAGAATGAATCAAAAATGTTATCCGAGCTAGGAGTTAGGCCCAAAACACGTTTTCGGCTTAGAGAAACGTCGAACCGACGCGAAAAATCGGACTTCAATTTTTTCAGCTTTTGACCTCACGAACCCTTTAGAAATGGTGAGAAAAACGCATTTAGGCGAAAGAATCACTCAACAATGTTATCCGAGCTAGGAGTTAGGCCCAAAACACGTTTTGGGGCCAGAGCAACGTGGAACCGATGGAAAAATTGGAATTCAATTTTTTCAGCTTCTGACCTCACGAACCCTTTAGATATGGTAAAAAACACATTTAGGCGAAAGAATGACTCAAAAATATTATCCGAGCTAGGAGTTAGGCCCAAAAATGTTTTGGGCCCTGAGCAATGTGGAACCGACTTGAAAAATCGGACTTCTATTTTTTCGGCTTCTGACCTCCTGAACCCTTTAGAAATGTTAAAAAAACGCAGTTAGGTGAAAGAATGATTCAAAAATGTTATCCGAGCTAGGAGTTAGTCCCAAAAATGTTTTGGGCCCAGAGCAACGTGGAACAGACTTGAAAAATCGGACTTCTATTTTTTCGGCTTCTGACCTCCTGAACCCTTTAGAAATGTTAAAAAAACGCATTTATGTGAAAGAATGACTCAAAAATGTTATCCGAGCTAGGAGTTAGGCCCAAAACACGTTTTGGGCCCAGAGTAACGTGGAACCGACGCGAAAAATCGGTCTTTAATTTTTTCAGCTTCTGACCTCACGATCCCTTTGGAAATGGTATAAAAACGCATTTAGGCGAAATAATGAATCAAAACTGTTATCCGAGCTAGGAGTTAAGCCCAAAACATGTTTTCGGTCTAGAGAAACGTGGAACCGACGCGAAAAATCGGACTTCAATTTTATCAGCTTCTAACCTCAGGAACCCTTTAGAAATAGTATAAAAGCGCATTTAGGCGAAAGAATGACTCAACAATGTTATCCGACCTAGTGGTTAGGCCCAAAACACTTTTTGGGCCCCGAGCAACGTGGAACAGACGCAAAAATCGGACTTCAATTTTTTCAGTTTCTGACCTCACGAACCCTTTAGATATGGTAAAAAAACACATTTAGGCGAAAGAATGACTCAAAAATGTTATCCGAGCTAGGAGTTAGGCTCAAAAACGTTTTGGGCCCAGAGCAACGTGGAACCGACGCAAAAAATCGGGCTTCAATTTTCTCTGCTTTAGACCTTTTGAACCCTTTAGAAATGGTTAAAAAACGCATTTAGGCTAAAGAATGACTCAAAAATGTTATCCGAGCTAGGAGTTTGGCTCAAAACACATTTTCGGCCTAGAGCACACAAGGAATCGAAGCGAAAAATCGGACTTTAATTTTTTCAGCTTCTGACCTCACGAACCCTTTAGAAATGGTATAAAAACGCATTTAGGCGAAAGAATGAATCAAAAATGTTACCCGAGCTAGGAGTTAGGCCCAAAACACGTTTTGGGCCTAGAGCAACATGGAACCAACGCGAAAAATCGGACTTCAATTTTCTCTGCTTCAGACCTCCTGAACCCTTTAGAAATGGTAAAAAATTGCATTTAGGTGAAAGAATGACTCAAAAGTGTTATCCGAGGTAGGAGTTAGGCCCAAAACACGTTTTGGGCCCAAAGCAACATGGAACTGACGCGAAAAATCGAACTTCAATTTTTTCAGCTTTTGACCTCACGAAACCTTTGTAAATGGTCAAAAAACACATTTAGGCGAAAGAATGGCTCTAAAATGTTATTCGAGCTAGGAGTTAGGCCCAAAAACGTTTTGGGCCCAAAGGAACGTGGAACCACCACAAAAAATCGGACTTCAATTTTATCCGCTTTTGACCTCCTGAACCCTTTTGAAATGTTAAAAAAACGCATTTAGGTGAAAGAATGACTCAAAAATGTTATCCGAGCTAGGACTTAGGCCCAAAACACATTTTGGGCCCAGATGACACAAGGAACCGAAGCGAAAAATCGGACTTCAATTTTTTCAGCTTCTGACCTCACGAACCCTTTAAAAAATGTTAAAAAAAACGCATTTAGGTGAAAGAATGAATATAAAATGTTATCCGAGCTAGGAGTTAGGCCCAAAGCACGTTTTCGGCCTAGAGAAACGTGGAACCGACGGGAATAATCGGACTTCAATTTTTTCAGCTTTTGACCTCACTAACCCTTTAGAAATGGTGATAAAAACGCATTTAGGCGAAAGAATCACTCAACAATGTTATCTGAGCTAGGAGTTAGGCCCAAAACACGTTTTGGGGCTAGAGCAACGTGGAACCGACGGAAAAATTGGACTTCAATTTTTTCAGCTTCTGACCTCACGAACCCTTTAGATATGGTAAAAAACACATTTAGGCGAAATAATGACTCAAAAATGTTATCCGAGCAAGGAGTTAAGCCTAAAAATGTTTTGGGCCTACAGCAACGTGGAACCGACTTGAAAAACCGGACTTCTATTTTTTCGGCTTATGACCTCCTGAACCCTTCAGAAATGTTAAAAAAACGCATTTAGGTGAAAGAATGACTCAAAAATGTTATCCGAGCTAGGAGTGAGGCCCAAAAAACGTTTTGGACCCAAAGCAACGTGGAACCGACTTGAAAAATCGGACTTCAATTTTTTCGGCTTCTGACCTCCTGAACCCATTAGAAATGTTAAAAAAACGCATTTAGGTGAAAGAATGACTCAAAAATGTTATCCGAGCTAGGAGTTAGGTCCAAAACACGTATTGGGCCAAGAGTAACGTGGAACCGAAGCGAAAAATCAGAATTTAATTTTTTCAGCTTCTGACCTCACGAACCCTTTGGAAATGATATAAAAACGCATTTAGGCGAAAGAAGGAATCAAAAACACGAAATCGGCCTAGAGAAACGTGGAACAGACGCGAAAAATCGGACTTCAATTTTTTCAGCTTTTGACCTCACGAAACCTTTTTAAATGGTAAAAAAACACATTTAGGCGAAAGAATGACTCTAAAATGTTATCCGAGCTAGGAGTTAGGCCCAAAAAGGTTTTGGGCCCAAAGCAACGTGGAACCACCACGAAAAATCGGACTTCAATTTTTTCCGCTTCTGACCTCCTGAACCCTTTTGAAATGTTAAAAAAACGCATTTAGGTGAAAGAATGACTCAAAAATGTTATTCGAGCTAGGAGTTAGGCCCAAAACACATTTTGGGCCCAGAGCACACAAGGAACCGACGCTAAAAATCGGACTTCAATTTTTTCAGATTCTGACCTCACGAACCCTTTAAAAATGGTATAAAAACACATTTAGGCGAAAGAATGAATCAAAAATGTTATCCGAGCTAGGAGTTAGGCCCAAAACATGTTTTCGGCTTAGAGAAACGTCGAACCGACGCGAAAAATCGGACTTCAATTTTTTCAGCTTTTGGCCTCACGAACCCTTTAGAAATGGTGAGAAAAACGCATTTAGGTAAAAGAATCACTCATCAATGTTATCCGAGCTAGGAGTTAGGCCCAAAACACGTTTTGGGGCCAGAGCAACGTGGAACAGACGGAAAAATTGGACTTCAATTTTTTCAGCTTCTGACCTCACGAACCCTTTAGATATGGTAAAAAACACATTAAGGCGAAAGAATGACTCAAAAATGTTATCCGAGCTAGGAGTTAGGCCCAAAAATGTTTTGGGCCCTGAGCAACGTGGAACCGACTTGAAAAATCGGACTTCCTTTTTTTTCGGCTTCTGACCTCCTGAACCCTTTAGAAATGTTAAAAAAACGCATTTAGGTGAAAGAATGACTCAAAAATGTTATCCGAGCTAGGAGTTAGGCCCAAAAATGTTTTGGGCCCAGAGCAACGTGGAACCGACTTGAAAAATCGGACTTCTATTTTTTGGGCTTCTGACCTCCTGAACCCTTTTGAAATGTTAAAAAAACGCATTTGGGTGAAAGAATGACTCAAAAATGTTATCCGAGCTAGGAGTTAGGCCCAAAACACATTTTGGGACCAGAGCACACAAGGAACCGACGCGAAGAATCGAACTTCAATTTTTTCAGCTTCTCACCTCACGAACCCTATAAAGATGGTATAAAAACGCATTTAGACGAAAGAATGAATCAAAAATATTATCCGAGCTAGGAGTTAGGCCCAAAGCACGTTTTCGGCCTAGAGAAACGTGGAACCGGCGCGAAAAATCGGACTTCAATTTTTTCAGCTTTTGACCTCATGAACCCTTTAGAAATGGTGAGAAAAACGCATTTAGGCGAAAGAATCACTCAACAATGTTATCCGAGCTAGGAGTTAGGCCCAAAACCCGTTTTGGGGCCCAGGAAACGTTGAGCCGCCCGGACAAATTGGACTTCAATTTTTTCAGCTTCTGACCTCACGAACCCTTTAAATATGGTAAAAAAACACTTTTAGGCGAAAGAATAACTCAAAAATGTTATCTGAGCTAGGAGTTAGGCCCAAAAATGTTTTGGGCCCAGAACAACGTGGAACCGACTTGAAAAATCGGACTTCTATTTTTTCGGCTTCTGACCTCATGAACCCTTTAGAAATGTTAAAAAAACGCATTTAGGTGAAAGAATGACTCAAAAATGTTATCCGAGCTAGGAGTTAGGCCCAAAAAACGTTTTGGGCACATAGCAACGTGGAACCGACTTGAAAAATCGGACATCAATTTTTCCGGCTTCTGACCACCTGAACCCTTTAGAAATGTAAAAAAAACGTATTTAGGTGAAAGAATGACTCAAAAATGTTATCCGAGCTAGGAGTTAGGCCCAAAACACGTTTTGGGCCTGAGCAACGTGGAACCGACGCGAAAAATCGGTCTTTAATTTTTTCAGCTTCTGACCTCACGAACCCTTTGGAAATGGTATAAAAACGCATTTTGGCGAAAGAATGAATCAAAAATGTTATTCGAGCTAGGAGTTAAGCCCAAAACATGTTTTCGGCCTAGAGAAACGTGGAACCGACACGAAAAATCGGACTTCAATTTTATCAGCTTCTAACATCAGGAACCCTTTAGAAATGGTATAAAAACGCATTTAGGTGAAAGAATGACTCAACAATGTTATCCGAGCTAGTAGTTAGGCCCAAAACACTTTTTTGGGCCCAGAGCAACGTGGATCCGACGCAAAAATCGGACTTCAGTTTTTTCAGTTTCAGACCTCACGAACACTTTAGATATGGTAAAAAAAACACATTTAGGCGAAAGAATGACTCAAAAATGTTATCCGAGCTAGGAGTTAGGCCCAAAAACGTTTTGGGCCTAGAGCAACGTGGAACCGACGGAAAAATGGTAAAAAAACGCATTTAGGCTAAAGAATGACTCAAAAATGTTATCCGAGCTAGGAGTTTGGCCCAAAACACATTTTCGGCCTAGAGCACACAAGGAACCGAAGCGAAAAATCGGACTTCAATTTTTTCAGCTTTTGACCTCATGAACCCTTTAGAAATGGTGAGAAAACGCATTTAGGCGAAAGAATCACTCAACAATGTTATCCGAGCTAGGAGTTAGGCCCAAAACCCGTTTTGGGGCTAGAGCAACGTGGATCCGACGGACAAATTGGACTTCAATTTTTTCAGCTTCTGACCTCACGAACCCTTTAAATATGGTAAAAAAATACTTTTAGGCGAAAGAATGACTCAAAAATGTTATCTGAGCTAGGAGTTAGGCCCAAATATGTTTTGGGCCCAGAGCAACGTGGAACCGACTTGAAAAATCGGACTTCTATTTTTTCGGCTTCTGACCTCATGAACCCTTTAGAAATGTTAAAAAAACGCATTTAGGTGAAAGAATGACTCAAAAATGTTATCCGAGTTAGGAGTTAGGCCCAAAAAACGTTTTGGGCCCATAGCAACGTGGAACCGACTAGAAAAATCGGACTTCAATTTTTCCGGCTTCTGACCACCTGAACCAATTAGAAATGTAAAAAAAACGTATTTAGGTGAAAGAATGACTCAAAAATGTTATCCGAGCTAGGAGTTAGGCCCAAAACACGTTATGGTATAAAAACGTTATCCGAGCTAGGAGTTAGGCCCAAAATCGGTCTTTAATTTTTTCAGCTTCTGACCTCACGAACCCTTTGGAAATGGTATAAAAACGCATTTAGGCGAAAGAATGAATCAAAAATGTTATCCGAGCTAGGAGTTAAGCCCAAAACATGTTTTCGGCCTAGAGAAACGTGGAACCGACGCGAAAAATCGGACATCAATTTTATCAGCTTCTAACGTCAGGAACCCTTTACAAATGGTATAAAAACGCATTTAGGCGAAAGAATGACTCAACAATGTTATCCGAGCTAGTAGTTAGGCCCAAAACACTTTTTTGGGCCCAGAGCAACGTGGAACCGACGCAAATATCGGACTTCAGTTTTTTCAGTTTCTGACCTCACGAACCCTTTAGATATGGTAAAAAAACGCATTTAGGCTAAAGAATGACTCAAAAATGTTATCCGAGCTAGGAGTTTGGCCCAAAACACATTTTCGGCCTAGAGCACACAAGGAACGGAAGCGAAAAATCGTACTTTAATTTTTTCAGCATCTGACCTCACGCACCCTTTAAAAATTGTATAAAAACGCATTTAGGCGAAAGAATGAATCAAAAATGTTACCCTAGCTAGGAGTTAGGCCCAAAACACGTTTTCAGCCTAGAGAAATGTGGAGCCGACGCGAAAAATCGAACTTCAATTTTTTCATCTTTTGACCTCACGAACCCTTTATAAATGGTAAAAAAACGCATGTAGGCGAAAGAATGACTCAACTATGTTATCCGAGCTAGGAGTGAGGCCCAAAACACGTTTTCGGCCCAGAGCAACGTGGAACCGACGCAAAAATGGGACTTCAATTTTTACAGCTTCTGACCTCACGAACCCTTTAGATATGGTAAAAAACACATTTAGGCGAAAAAATGACTCAAAAATGTTATCCGAGCTAGGAGTTAGGCCCAAAAACGTTTTGGGCCTAAAGCAACGTGGAACCAATGCCTAAAATCGAACTTCAATTTTTTCGGTTTCTGATCTCCTGAACCCTTTAGAAATGGTAAAAAAACGCATTTAGGTGAAAGAGTGGCTCAAAAATGTTATCCGAGCTAGGAGTTGCCCAAAACGTTCAGAGCAACGTGGTACTCACGCGAAAAATCGAACTTCAATTTTTTCATCTTCTGACCTCACGAAACCTATTTAAATGGTCAAAAAACACATTTAGGTGAAAGAATGACTCAAAAATGTTATCCGAGCAAAGTGTTAGGCCCAAAACACGTTTTGGGCCCAGAGCAACTTGGAACCGACGCGAAAAATCGGACTTCAATTTTCTCAGCTTCTGATCTCACGAACCCTTTAGAAATGGCAAAAAACGCATTTAGGCGAAAGAATGACACAAAAACGTTATACGAGCTAGGAGTTAGGCCCCAAACAAGTTTTGGGCCCAGAGCAACGTGGAACCGACGCGAAAAATCGGACTTCAATTTTTTCAGCTTCTGACCTCACGAACCCTTTACAAATGGTATAAAAGCGCATTTAGGCGAAAGAATGAATCAAAAATGTTATCCGAGCAAGGAATTGGGCAAAAAACACGTTTTCGGCCTAGAGAAACGTGAAACCGATGCGAAAAATCGGACTTCAATTTTTTCAGCTTCTGACCTCCTGAACCCTTTAGAAATGGTAAAAAAACGCATTTAGGTGAAAGAATGACTCAAAAGTGTTATCCGAACTAGGAGTTGGGCCCAAAACACGTTTTGGGCC